>CAKNYM010046937.1:89586-128040 GCA_932195095.1 Andricus curvator | reverse complement strand
TAGATTTTTGCTGTCCTTTAATATATTCCAGGTGATTCTTATAGACATTTGCGCCAAGTCACATTTGCGGCATCTCTCATTCGGAAAAATTTGAAGTCCACAAAAAATTATCAAATATTAGCGGTGTGACTTAAATTATTTTAGTGACCAATGAAAGCAGAGGCTTCCCGCCCCACGAGACATTTGAAAGAGGGTGGAGTCCACGTCAACTGATCACGGAAATTTTCGTGTCGGAATCGGATTTGGCTGTAATTTAGGATATATGATTGCATGGTGGTGAAAAAAATCCCACCAAATATTTTTCGAAAATTCGAAAAAATTGCAGCGATATGGGACTTTGAGTTTTTGGACAACTTTTTTTTAAAAGGACGTATCTTGGGTGCTAATTGACCGATTTAACTTTTCGACGTCTGAATTTACTTGTTTTAAGATACATTTCAAAATAAATAAAAATGTCGAGAATTTTGTGCAAAAAATAAAAATGAAAAACCCGTTTCCCAAGAGATGCAATTTTTGACTTATTTTTTCGTCAGAGGAAGGTACAAGTGTGGTCTACAATTCCTGAAATTATTGGAGTGGGTTTGCTACTGGTTTTCGAAAAAAAATTGAAACGTCAGGTTTTCTATGGCACGGCGCGGCTCAGTATAGGGCAAATTTAAAGTGTCTGTGGACAAATTAATTGTCAAACCACAATTATTTTCATCATGTTTAAATATTTTTATAAAATAAAAATTCATGAAATTATACATAGATCGCTTACATCCGATTTTTAAAAAAAGGGTTTTAATACTTTTTTATCTCATTCCTGGCGGACCGAACGAACGGAGCGGATACGCTACAGCGTATCCTTATAGTATCCACATCGTATCCTCTCCGTATCATGCAAGAAAAACTCATTAAAAAAGAAAGATTAACATTTCACTTGTTGAAATTCGGATTCTGCGTGAAATTTTGAGTTAAAAGGTCACAGAGTAATCGCAATAGTTTTTCTTGCAACATTAAAAACTTTTAAGAAATATAATACTTATCGATGACGTGCGCTGAAGCGACTTCAAACGCATCGTCGTTCAGTAGCAGTTAATAGACGTTATCCGTCGACCATGCGTTTGAAGTCGCCTTCAGCCCACGTTATCGATAAGTATTATATTTTTTAAAGTTTTTAATGTTGCAAGAAAAACTATTACGATTACTCCGAGACCTTTTAACGCAAAATTTCACGTAGAATCCGAATTTCAACAAGTGAAATGTTCATCTTCCTTTTTTAATGAGTTGTTCTTGCATGATACGGAGAGGATACGATATGGATACTATAAGGATACGCTGTAGCGTATCCGCTCCGTTCGTTCGGTCCGCCAGCGATAAACAAAATGACAATAACCAAAGTTCTTGAATTTTGAAGAATACCGTTCGTTATAAAATATTCAGTTTCATTCAACAAAATCTAGAATAAATAACACAACAATTGAGAAATATTTTTCAGCAGAACTGTAGAAGTATAAACATTTGTTCAAATTGTTATAAACAAATAAGTGAATTAAAATAATTTCGTGGAGATTAGCAATGTTTGGTCACTTAATTCCAACTAAATTTTTACAATGTATAGAAAAAAGAGGTTTGTGAGTTGGAATAATGAAAAATAATAAATAATTTCTTATATAGTAAACAAATTATTATTCTTCATTATTAGAGAAGCTCGTGAAATGCGCAAGATTCGTCGTATCAATGTATTATTTACCTGAATATTGATGATTATTATTTGGGTGCAAACGTTACTTGCTTGAATAATCATTGTAATGTTAATGATAGAAATTTGTTTTTAAATAATGACATATAATGACATTATTATCGATTGAACAAATGTGATGGCAATGAGTCATTGGCAGTTGATTCCAACATGAAAAATGGTTTTTCAGATTATAAGATAACATGATATGACGAGAAAACTTTATTTATAAAATTGTTGATAAAAATAATAATTATTATTGTTATCAACAATAAGCCATTGCCCAAGTGTACTAACAACGGTTAAAATTTAGTTATTTGCATTCAATTATGTTGAAAAAATTAACAGGATAATTTAGGGACTTTCGCATAAAAAAATGGTATTTATTTTCTCACAAATAGCGGGAACGGAAAATTGTTTATAAAATTTGTTCACTATATAACAAAAAATGTAATTATTTTCATTAATCCAACTCACAAACCCCTTTTGTCTAAACATTGTAACAATTTAGTTGAAATTAAGTGACCAAACATTGCTAATTTCAGGACTTGTAGACCACACTTAAGTATGCCTTCCTCTGATGAAAAAATAAATAAAAAATGGTTTTTTTTAGGTAACGCGTTTTTCATTTTTTTCACATTTTCGATTTTTTTTCAATTTTTTTATTTTGAAATGTACCTTAAAAAAAGTAAATTCAGACGTTGAAAAGTTATATCGGCCAAATCGAACCCAAGATACGTCATTTTAAAGAAAAAGTTGTCCAAAAACTCAAAGTTATATCCTGAATTACAGCCAAATCCCATTCCGACACGAAAATTTCCGTGATCAGTTGACGTGGACTCCACCAGGGGTATAATCTCATTATTTCTGTGACTCGCTACAGGCGTGTCTTCCTGCACTTTTTTCAATTTTTTGTGGAGTTAGAATTTTTCAAAATAATAGATGCCGCAATGTAACTGGCCGCAAATGTCACATGCCGTAAATGTGACAAGCCGCAAAATACCGAAAATTTTCTTCTCAAATTTTGAATAAGCTAGTAAAATTCAACTCCGAGGTATAAAAAAAAGAATTTTATAACATTATTATTCATAATGATTGATACATAAAAAATAAAATTTTATATTTAAAAAAAAAAAATTGGTCAATAAATTTATTATTATTATTTAATTAATAGATACGAAATAAATAGGCGTATTCGAAAATGTATTAATACAGTATGTATGATATATTAAGCAATATTTTTTAATAAATTCAGTAAATGTATTTATTACACGAAATAATTTTAAAAAATCAAGTCAAAGTGTAGGAAAATCGCGCTCAGGGAAGGGTTTCGTAGTTTGCAGGATTCGAGTGTCCTTTATATGAAATGTTTATATAATTACATAAGAAATTCAGAATATTAATAATATTAAATAATTTAAATAATGTATGCCATTGCAATAAACATTTTGTATAATTCCTCTTCCACTTTTCGCCGCACCTCTAACTCTCGAACTCCACCTTCCTCTCTAACCACTTCTTTCATCAGTGAATCCTTTTCCTCTCCAAACACGTATTCTCTAATGCTTCTTCCTCTCCAATTTCCTCCGACTGTATTCAATTTTTTTTAATGAGCTTGTGAAATTAATGTACGTGAGAGGAAAAAGACTTTCAATACATTTACATTAAAATTTATTCAGATTTTTCCAACAGTGAATATAATATTGTCATTTTGTCAATTGCATCGAGCATGGACTGACGTCGCTCACCGTAAACAAACTCATTAAGAAACTGTTGCAAGCTACACTAAATGACTGATAATTACAAATTTCTGGTTAAATATTGTCCAAGAGATAGACAGTGGATTTCTTCCGGACTTATTACCATATTTAATATTTCTGAGACTTGCTCCCATAGCAGATAAAATGCTTTACGACGTCAAGGAATTAACCCTTGATTTCCGCGCATTACTCTTCGCGGAGCTCCTCGAGATAAAGGGGTTGCTTCTTCCTATCTCAAAGACGTAATGGTCGACGAAGAAGGGCACTGTTCATCGCGAAGTATAATGGAACACCACGCCACGACGATGGCGACTGCAAGATTTATGCCTTCCTTTATTTGGAAAAGTAATGAGCGGGTAGCAAAAGTATTGTGTCATAATTCATCAAGCGATGCTTAAAACGCGTTAGTATGTCTTTATTTGCTAAGGTGAAAATGAAACTTGGATCAAAGGAAGATTTTACGAATTTTCAAGAATTTATATAAATTTAATGGCCAACGGCCATGCCACGCTGAAAAAACCAGTTCTCGTCAGATCACTGAAGTTAAGCAGCGTTGGGCGCGGTTAGTACTTGGATGGGTGACCATTCGAGAATACTGTGTGCTGTTGGCATATTATGGGTGTGGTGAGCCCAAACTTGTAGTTATTTATAACTACAAGAAAAACTATCCACCTAGAAACACTACCCGAATCGGGTAGTGTCACGCCTAACCTGAAAGGGAAATGGCTTAATGCAGCGTTTCCCAAACTACTACCGCGGGTAGATACCCTACCGCCCGGTAGGGGGATGCCACCCCGGGCCCGGTAGCTCGGCAGGCTCCCCCCTGCGAGCAAACGGCTGCTTTCGTATACCTGCCGCGAACAACCCTTTCATTGTTATGAGACAATGACCAGTTACAATAACTGAAATTATAAAGACATGGCTCAATTAAATTTTAATTAGCTGAATGAAATCCGTGACATAATTCTAAAAATATGAAAAAAAAAATTCTTGAAAATCGGTTGATATCTGCACTAATGAAGGAAACATTTACAAATCTTGTGAATATATAAATGGGACCTCTCAGTGTAACAAAAGTGCGATAACTCTTGAAGTTATTATCCGATTTTCCTCTATCTTTTTTTAACGTCTTTGCCATAATCTAAAAAATCTAACGCATCCTAATAAAGTTCAATTTATTACTATTTTACCAAATTTTCATTTTCCTCAACCGGCTCTAATTCTCTAACAATGGGAAGGTCGCGCTAAGCAAGCATCCGGGTCAGAGTGACAGGCGTCCAGTGTCTCTCTTGGGTTCGAGTATTGTGAAAAAATTTGAGGGTGGCGACCCTACCGCTCCCCAGAAAGTGCGAAAAAAGTTTGGGAAACGCTGGCTTAATGGTATATAAATTTAAGGATTATTGACGTCTACACTCATCAGAGAAGTAAGTCTGTATGGTGACTGATACACTTTTTAAAATGTTTAGGATTTTATACCACACTTTTACAATACGAGTGTAGATCGCATTCACCATCTTGCGTCCCAAAACATGTAATTTAGATATTATAAAAGTCGAAAGTAGAGTGGATGATCTATTTTAGTAAGTTTTAGAAATAAACTTCCAATGCATTTATTTAAAGCCTAAAACGAATATGCCAAAAAAAATGGTATAGCTTACAGAACAGTAAATCTGTTAAAGAAGTAGGGAAATTTGACAGCCTTTAAAGATAGTGAACTTTGGAACATATAATCAGTTTTGAATATATTTTACTTACGGTAATTTATCAACTCGAACAACCTATGAGGTATGTACTCGCCACCGTATTTAAGTATTTCAGCGTTGATACTGTCTACACCAGCAGCCTTACCATTATTATGCACACTGTAATGAAAATAACAAAAGAAAAGATATGGAAGTCCAAAGTGTATTTATGCCAGGAAGATCATGAACGGATCAACCATATACACAGGTAGCAAAGCATGTGTAAGGTTAAATGGGAAACTAAGTGACTGGTTCGATATTATGCAAGGTGTTTGCAAGGATGCTTTATGTCTTCATGGCTATTTATTATATTTATGTACAAGTCTCTAAGAATGGCCCTCTTTGACGAAAAGGGTGTGAATCTCGGGACAGTGAGGGACGTGAGACAAGAAGCAAGAGAACTACAATTTCGTGCGCATGTGTTAGTGAATATATATGTACACGTAGGTGGTTTGAATGTGTTGTTCAAATTAAAACTAAATTTTTAAGGGTAATTTGAAAGAATTAATGTCAAATGTAGCACAGGTGACATAAAATGTAATAAATACAATCTATTGTACCCATTTGGGAAGCCATATTGCATGACTTGGCATTAATCCTTTCTAAAATGAATAAGGGTGGAGTCCCATGGCAGCGTCAAACTTGGCGCAAAACGCAAAACGTCAAATTACTAGACGCTTCAGCCAATGCCAGTGTTATCGTTATCTCCAAAGTCGAAATACAATGCAGTGTCGAAAATACTTGAAATTCAAGTATATTATATTAATATTGTATCTTTATCTAAAATGATTCTTAATATTACAATCACATGCAACCCGTGTACAATATGGCGCGACAATGTACCCGTGTACAACTTGGCGCTACAGTACCCCACTCACCATCAATTCCCCACACTTTTCTAGAATTCGACATCAGAGCCATCTAAAACAGGCAAGACAACTACTTTCCTAAGTGGCCATCTCGTCTATTGGAGTCGATATTTTTTAAGGTCGACATTGCCTGGCCGTGTCTAACGCATTGGCCACCCATGTCTACTACTTCTCTCCGTGTATTGTCCTAATTCAGTTCTAACTCAGTTCCTAAACATTTTGCACCTAGTAGAGAACAGATTTATCTATCTTCAGCTTTGGTTAATCAATCGCCACAGTACAGTATGTGTGAAAATCTTAATAAGTCATACCCGAATGCGCAGCAGAAAATCGATCTCTTCGCTATTATTATTTCAAAATAAGTTTTGTAAGGTTTTCTCAACACTCGTACATGTAGTGCAAGAATAGAAATACAGCTGTATAATTTGAAGCTGTTCTTCCGCAAACTGTGATGTACCACCTTGCATTTCTCACCCAACCCGACAGACAGAGGACATCTATGTATCAATATTCATCAGGGTCCTATGTTCGGCTGAGTCAAATTCGAGGATTAGCCCGAAACTTCACACAGATCCCTACAGTATCGTAGCATGTACGGAAAGCCCTCTTCCCCGCCGTTCATTTCGTGCTCTCATCCAGCTCATGGGATTCTAATCCAGGACGATGTGACGTCATATTGCATAACAATTAATCAACGGGTGATAACAGCTAGCGCGAAACCAGTGGGCCCACGGAGTGGGAAACCCTGATAATCATTTCACCCAGCAGCTTAAAGTGCCACTAGTTAACGCTAAGCCGATTTAAAAGCGATTTAATATCCGGAATATTATACCCCTAGGTTTCTCACTGTCACCAAATATCCGCTCTGTGCATGCTCGATTTCTATTTCATATCTTTCGCTCACAGGATGACCAACAATGCTTATGTTCAACTTTTCTCGAAGCTTATATTTTATATAGTGGCTAAACCCTTTGATATAACAGTACTATAAGTTTAAAATAAAGAGGTTTGAATGTATTATTCTAAACTACAAAAAATATGTAATGGAAACAATGTATGCTAAGAAGAAAAACATTAATCGATATTGATTTTTCTTTTTCCTGCACTTTCTCATTGATTACATTGTTAGCGCATTTACATTTCGAAACTTCTTGTAAATTTATAACACTACAGAATATTGTGAAACCCATTACAAAGATTACTATTGCAATTCTTATCCGATTTTAATGAAATTTATTAGAACACTGGAAATGCTCAATTTCCTGTAGAATTTTTTCCTGATTAGACCGGTGTGGAAAAATTTCCTGGCATTCTGGTTACAGGTCTGGTCTAGTGATGAAAAAAAAATTGATTAGCAGTTCGAACTCGAAAGTTCATTGCCTCACTACCCGATTCGGGTAGTGTTTCTAGGTGGATATTTACTACCAATGTGGGCCCACCACACCCACGACGGGCCAACAGCACGCAGTACTCGTGAACGGTCACCCATCCAAGTACTAACCGCGCACAACAATACTTAACTTCAGTGATCTTACGAGAACTGGTGTTTTCAGCTATGTTTTCTAGCTTGCATTATTGGGGACATATCATCTCACATGCGGCAAGTCTCTCTGCGGCATGTCACAACTGCGGCATCTCTATCTAGCGGCTTCTCTCCCGCGCGGCATTTTTCACAGTAAAATTGACATTTTTGCGGCATCTCTCACCGCACCCCTGTGACTGGCCAAAGAAATAATGTTGGTCAAACCCCTACCCCTTTTCCAACGTCTCGTGGGGGCGGGAAGGCACCCCTGTGACTAGCCACGGAAATAATATTGGTCCCCTTTCCACTGGTGAGAGATGCCGCTAGGTAGAGATGCCGCAGGTGTGACTTACCGCAGAGAGACTTGCCGCATGTGAGATGATATGGACCCGCATTATTTATGACTGTGCTAAGTAAAAAGTGGTTTTAATGTTAAAAATTTCAGAAGAAACCGCAACGATCTAGCATTAAATAGAACAGAAGATAGTTATAAACAATGATAATTGGTTTCAATAATTAATTTTGCTAAATTGAATTAACTAATAATTCACTGCAATTGAGAAGTAGACAAATGATTGAAAATTCCAGAAAAACAGCAACTTTGCTTCTAACATACACAAATTCCAAATGTCTGCACTTAACGACGAAATAAGAGATATTTTCATCTCAATTCACAACTTAAAAAGTGAAATAGCTAGATTTCGACAAACAATACTAAATACTCTCTCATACGATAAATGTACCTTTCTTTCAACTTGAGGCCAAAAAACACAAAGAATATTTGAATCACATAAATGAATTTGTAAATGCAAATTTGAAAATCTTATTAAAGAAAGGAATAACCTCTTTAACAGATAACAATCAGTAACAAATTTCACACAACATTCTACATAATAATGACAGTTATAACAATTTAAATGAGAATGAAAGCAGATTTGTCAATTTAACCAACAAACAAATTGCAGATATTCTAATTAATACAGCCGGTTTAGGAGTGAAGTTTGGTCTACCAATACCTATTTATGAATTACCTATCAAACACCTCATCGCTGATTTTGAATCCAACATCAGAAATATTCAAACAACTGATCGCAACAAAGCAAGGTTAAAATTTGTTAATTGCATTAATAACTTTTCCCAACAACAACATTTAAATGGCAATCCCATGACTGAACTTCAAAAACAAGTTCATGAAGATTTCAAACGCTCTAAACTGTTCCTTTGAATACAATCCAGATATCCTAATTACCAATCAGACAAAGGCATCATTTCGGTAGCAATCGACAAAGACGAATACGAATCTGACTTAACATTAATACTATCAGACACAACTACTTACAAAAAATTAAACAAAGACCCGACTACTGCAACACAGACAAAAGTTGGCGTGATGAAAATTACATAAATAAATCAATAGCTTCTCTCTCAAGGCAAACAATTCTAATCCTTCCAGATGTTATTGACTTACAAAAATTCATAAAGACCCTAAAGAGCTTCGACTAATTAGTTTGTTTATAGGCAGCCCTACTTACAACCTTTCATCTTATTACAAATCAATCATTTCGGACTTAAAACCTTTGTAAGCAATTCTTCCTTCAACTTCAAAGGCGTATCATACCAACAAAAATCCAGTTTCCCTCTGGGTTCACCACATTCTCTAATTTTGTCAGACATTGTTATCGAAGATTTAGAAACAAACTGCCTAGCTGCTCTCTAGATTGAGTGACTCTTTTACTTTCGTTATGTTGATGATTCCATCACTGCTGCTTCCGCTGAGCAAATAGAAACAACCCGTAATGCTTTCAACAATTTCAATCACAGATTACAATTTACGATAGAAGAAGAATCTGATAACAAAATCACTTTTCTTGATGTCCTTCTCATAAGAGAAGGGGATCAATTGAAAGCCAATTGGTATCAAAAACCAACAGCCTCAGGCCAGTGCCTTAATTATTTTTCACACCACCCACAGCAACACAAAATCAACGTGATCGATAATTTCGGGGACAGGAGAATCACGTTAGCTCACCAAGATTTTTTGGAAAAAAATCTAAAAAGAATTAAAACAATATTAATACACAACAACTACCCTCTAGTGTTTATTACCACGGGCATAAAAAAGGCTAACTTTCATAAATAAAAAAAATAAAGACACACAGTCGCTCCAGCAAATGACGAATACACGAACTGACAAGACACAATCCAATACCCGACCCAGGCCCAGCAGGATATAACAGCACCAACGAAACACAGATATCACCCATATATATATATATATATATGGAAAAACATTAACATCACGAAAGGCTATTTTAATGTTAAAGGTTTGTCAGAAAAAATGTCTAGCATTCTCAAACCCTTTAACATTAAAATAGCCTTTCGTGATGTTAATGACCTTAAACCAATTTTCAAATCAAAAAGGGATCCAATTCCGAAAGAAAAAACGTAAAATGTTGTATACAGCACCTCCTGCATTCACTGTGAGGCAGTATGCATAGGCACCACAAAACGACCGCTACATACACACATAACAGAACACAAAAAAGACATTTGCAGACCCCCTAACAAATGGACAGCAATGACAAAACACGCATGGAAAGAAGACCATCATTTTAATTTCAAAAACACAACTTTTTTAGAAAAAAAAGATTACCACAGTAAAATAATAATTATAGAAATGGCTCATATAGTCAGAAATCCGTCAGCAATTATTCAAAGGACAGACACGGAGATCTTGTCAACATTTTATTCCTCTCTTTTAGAAAACAGCCAATTTTAACGTTGAGTATAAAAGACAACATAACAAAAATATAATAGTTAAATTTGCACTTGAAAAATATTTTAAAAACGAATTTTCAACAAAATAGTTAAATTTTCAACCGAAGTAATGAAATTGTTAAAGATGGTGTTAATTTTGTTGATTTACTGATCGTATAGTTTATCAGCTATCAAGCTTTCGCTCCATGACATGGAGCATCCTCAGGATAGTTTACATTTCTTCTACTCTAGAATAAACTAAAAGAGCTTACCACATTTTGATGTTGGAATTTAAAGTATGGAGTACTTATATAATACAATGTAAAATCATTTTTGTAGAGATAATTTAAAAGGTCCATGTTTTAATTTAGAGTTTATCCTCTCCAGGATTTAAAAAAAAATAGATTACATTATAAAAAGTAAAAAAATGTGCTCCATTTTATGGTTCTCCTCTAAACGTCGAGGCAGAAGTCTTCAGAGGACTCTTTAGAGGAGAACCATAACCTGGAGTACATTTTTTTACTTTTTATAATGTAATCAATTTTTTTTTAATCCTGGAGAGGATGAACTCTAAATCAAACATGGTCCTTTTTAATGATCTCTACAAAAATGATTTTACGTTGTATTATATAAGTACTCCATTCTTTAAATTCCAACATCAGAATATGGTAAGCTCTTTTAGTTTATACTAGAGTAGAAGAAATGTAAACTATCCTGAGGAGGCTCCATGTCATGGAGCGAAAGCTTGATAGCTAATAAACTATACGCTCAGTAAATCAACAAAATTAACATCATCTTTAATAATTTTTACCCTGATCAACAACACAAACATCATTCTGGCAAAGTAATGAAATTTGAAGCAAAAAGATATAGTTTCAACTAATAAGATTATTTTTCTACACTTACAATACCATTTGGTTGAATCAACAAAATTGGTTGTTGTTATAATAGTTCAATTTTCACTTTAAAAAATGTTTTAAGAAAACGAATTTTCAACAAAATAGTTGAATTTTCAACCAAGAACTTAATTTTGAACCAAAAAAGATGAAGTTTCAACTAATATGATTACTTTTCTTCACTTACCCGAGTAAAAATGCTTCGACTTGAGTTCGACTTGGCGATATCTTCAGTTCGTCTCCAAGACATTGATGTCTGGCTGCGTCTCAAAACTGAGACGAGACATAACATAATATCTCACTTTTATGGTCTTAGCATAGTGATTTCAAGTGGGCGTAAACTTGTCTCAAGACGAACCTTTTTGAACTCAGAAATGAGACTTTGAACAGATGCGAAGGATTAAAATTAATGAATGAAAAATTTGTAATTATTAAATTTGTTATTTTTAATTTAAAAAATCAGAATCTGTGGGTCTGAACGAGTATAACCCTGAAAAATTTTCTTCAAAAAAATTAAAATTGTAATTTTCTATAGGGATCTCCTAAACCGTTAGAAATACGTAAAAACAAACAACATTTTCGGTATCGTCGTCAAACAAGTATAATACAAATGAAAATCTATAAATGAATTCATTGAATATATATAGCGTGTAAAAATATAAAAAATTGCTTAATTATTAACATAGATAAGCTTTTATGAAAGTCAGAATTACCCTTTTTGTCAGGGCAGGTTTATCTCGAAGTTATAAACAGTTCATCTTGAAGTCGTAAAAATTCGACTCAAGATATAAATATATGTCTTCAAGACATAGAAACTCGTCTCCAAGACGTAAATTGAAGTTTCGCTCCGTCTAAATAGGGAGACATGCTGGAGTCGAACTTTTTGACTTCAGGATGTCTTGATTGGAGGCAATTGAAGTCGAAACCAAGTCGAAGAATTTTTACTCAGGTAGATAAAAGACAACATACCAAGAATATAAGAGTTAAATTTTCACTTAAAACATGTTCGAAAAAACGAATTTTCAACAAATTAATTAGATTTTCAACCAAATAAATGAAATTTGAACCAAAAAGATGAAGTTTCAACTAATAAGATTACTTTTCTACACTTAGAATACGATTTCGTTGAATCAACAACATTTTTTTATTATAATAGTTGAATTTTTACTTTCAAAAATGGCTCGCGAAACGAATTTCCAACAAAATAGTTCAATTTTCAACCAAAGAAATTAGTTTTGATGGATATGTATGTGTATGTATAATGTATATGTATCGAAGAGTGATTTCTCTCACTTTATTTATAGCTGTCCCTTCCTGTCCAATACGGCAACTTACTCCTTACCCTGCTGTCTTAAAAAAGGTCCACTTTTCCTCTCCTTACAAAACTCTATTGTGAGAAAAACTTCTTCCGCTTATCGCGTTAAACCATTAAAGAACACTAACCAAGGCATCAGTTTTCATGCATTTTTCAAACGAAATAGACGTCCCAACAGAACCGCTCCACATTTCAGTCTATCAGAATACATACGCATTGAAATTTTCACAAGGTTAGTTGACAAAAATCTTATGAATTTACAATTAGAATTTCAAATTTGGATACAATCTCATATTTACTAGGTCATTTTATTGCATTATGAATTTTTATTTCTGCTCAGAACAAATAAGTTCATCCAACTATTATAAGGACAATACATTTTTCAATTTCTGAGAACTGTACCAAAGTTACCAAAGTTTTTAATTACTTAAGATTGCATTAGACCCTTATATTATATTACAAATTTTATTCTATTAATTTGTCCAATTATTGTAAGGACAACACACCTTTTTAGATAATATTACACATTTTATAATTTGTCCAATTATTGTCATGGCAACACACATTTTTAATTTTGTGCAAACATTACCAAAGATATTTAAGACTGTACTAAACCACATTTGAAATAATTTCCTTATTTAAACTGCATTCTTGCACTGCCTCCCTGATAAATCTTTGTTGTAACTGTCTTTTCCAGAATAAAAATTAACCACTGATGAGGGCCACCATTGTCCGCCGAAACTTTTGGTTCAATTAAAAATTAATTGAATTATTTATTCTGACCCTAAAGCTAAAATTAACATCCAATATTATAAACGATTATTTTAATCAAGGGTCAATATAATCCCCCCACTGAGTATTATGAACAATAATAATAAACGGTTTAAAAATTTAATTTTGTTAACTTTAATCAATTATTTACATCATTCTAATTGATAATTGGACAAAAAGTGGAAAAATTTTTAAAAACCTGCTATTTTCTAACATTATTCTAAGAGAATATTATTGACCATAATAATAAATTGTTTGAAAAATTATCTTTGTCAGCATTTCTTAAGTATTGCGTCACTCTAATTGAAAATTGGACAAAAAGTGGAACATTTTTGAACAAACCTCGACTTTCTTACTCTATTCTGGAAGAAAATTGCTAAAAACAATAATAAATTGTTTAAACAATTGTTGTGAACATCTAATATGTGTTAAACTTCATGGGGCTTGCGCCACCTCTAAATTTAATTTCTTTTTAACAAAAAAATGGTGTTTTTTTTGTATGGATTCGAACGAATTTCCGGACGATATGCATGAAAATTCGGAAAAAATATTTTTGGACCACCCTAATGTGCAATCACGGCCGTCCTGCTCACCTCTCTGGAGGTGTAGTTGAAGGCTTCTTCGATATTCTGCTTCAGTTTTCCTTCGATCAGGTTTACTGCTCCGCTTAGGGCCGTCTCGGTCGAGTGACCAGTCCTATGGGCTTTCCATGCCGTCAGAACACATCCCAGTGTCAGGCTAGCCCTAGCAAGTCTCACAAGCGGCCCTACGATGGTCTGTCCAGCCTTCTGTAAGAAGACAGGGTATATGCCATCCGGACCAGGAGACTTGCAAGGACTGCAACACCCGAAAAATGTGCCTTGATCAGGTGAGCCAAGGTCTCCTCGTCCGACACTGGGCATTTTCCATCAGGCAATTTTAGAGTGCCGAGAATAGCATCCGGGATTCGAGAGAGTAACTTGTCCATTCTAGCCGCCCGTACTCCTTTCTCGATGTCTGTGCAAAAGTTAGTCCAGCTTTCTTGCTTTGCCTTACGTATTGCACCCCTGTATTCGTACCTCATCGTCGTAAATGAGGTCCATAGTTTATCCGTTCTACCAGCACTGGTACGTCTAAGCCACTTTTTGGTTTCCCAGCGAAGCTCTTCAAGTTTCCCGTTCCAGCAGTGTGCCTCCCCACCCCTTCTGACTCTTGCTGGTCGACAATTACTTTCATAAGTAGATTTCATGGCCTCCGTGAAAATATTACCTGCCGTCTCCAGTGTGTGCACGTCTCTAATTGACCTGGGCACCTCTAGTAGCTAGTTAATAGTTTGAAAAATGTTCCCTAACTTACTAAAAATCAATACAGGTGCGTTCAAAACCATTTGAGCTCAAAATTTTACATTGATTTCGGTGCAAAACTTAAATTCTCGTATATTCTCTAAAAAAAATTGATCGATAACTTACTGGTAACTTACCGGTAAGTTCTCAGCGTTCCTGACGTAAGTTACCGCTTTTCGAACTCTACGGAAATACAAACTGGACAACTAGCGCCATGAACTTGCGGTGGTCCCGTACCCTCCATTACCATGATACAGCAGAGCGTGGAAGATTTGACATATGGTACAATAATGGAATTATACATTATTTTTTTCAATCGAACCAGACCTTAAGGCTCGTGTATGGGGTAATGTAACCTAGAAAACTCACCTGAAAAAATCAATTCCAAATGCTCACGCAACGACTGATTATCGGGTGGGGGGGGGGCAATTCTTTTCCCTCTTGGAGGCTGAAATCCATATTTGAGGCGGAAAGTCCCTGCGGATCGTCAATACTTGCGATAAATATGTTAAATTTCTTAAATATTTCATCTCCAAAGCAGCAGAAGAAAAATAAACAGAACTGGCGCGATATTCAAATTAGAAAAATTATTCCAACAGACATAGGAGTTTATTTCGGAATTTTTCAAGTCATTATTTTATATTTAATGTATTTTTCTTTCTTTTAGTATTTTTAAAATATATAATTTTCAATAAGATATATTGATTATGGTTTTTATCAATTTATTACAACTTTATAAAAATTATCACTCTTCTGTCTGTTGGAATAATTTTTCTATTTTGAGTATCGCTCCAGTTCTGTTTATTTTTTTCTGCTGGTTTAGAAATGCAATATTCAAGAAATTTAACATATTTATTGCAAGTGTCGACGATCCGCAGGGACTTTCCGCCTCGAATATGGATTTGAGCTTCCAAGAGGAAAAAAATTGCGCCCCGATAATCATTCGTTGCGCTAGTATTTGGAATTCATTTTTTAGGTGAGTTTTCTAGGTTACCTTACCACCTACATGAGCCTTAAGGATTATATTTGTGCATTTTGCTATTTCGGTCACCCAGCTGCGACTTGTCTTCATCATCAATAGTAAAGCAAGGATAGCTTCTCAAATCTTCTCCGTGCAGTTGGTCATATGTCATAATGTGGAAAAATTCGATTTTGTTCACGTCAATTTTCACTCCTGATGCCTGATACCTGATACAAGCAGGTGGCCATGTTTTGAATATGTTTTTTGTGCCGATATTCATTTTCAACGTGAAGCGGGGGATTCAGAACAAGTGAATACCGACTTTGGTTGTGCAGTTAGCGTCGGCGATTAGCGGTTACCTTAATTTTAAGTATCCACAAGAAAAACGCAATTTTTTCAGTAATGTATGAGAGGACAAAAATTTGTCTATAAAATTAGTAGTTATTGACAGTTTGTTACGTTGAAAAAACAAAGTTTTTACGCTTAGAACAAGCCACAAAATGCATATGTAAATTAATTTTCTTGAAGCAATTACCAAGTGTTATCAATCGATAGCACATAGCCATTGCTAAATAACAGGCTGTTAATACCTTAAAGAAACGCCATTTTTTCTTAGAAAATGCCTAAGATGATAAAAATTTGTTTAAACAATTGTTGTCAACAATGAAAATTGTTAATTGTCATGTAAGCTCTTTGAAGGTCTAGAAATTATTTATTTACACACGTTCAAAAAACCAAGTTTTCACCTCTAAAAATAGCAAGACAGTGCATTTGTTAAAACATACATCAATTGTTATTGAATGACTAATTCTAATAAGTAAGTGACATTTACGTATAATTTTTGGCCGATTCAGTAGAATAAACTTGATGTATTTCATTATAGATATCTTGTGTGGATAATTGTTTATCAAAGTTTATAAAATAACCAATTATTTAATATCTTTCATTAATTCAATGAAAACACTGTTTTCGTCTGTAAATCGTTCAAATTCAGTGCGAAACTCACTCATCTGTTTATAATAAATTCTATAAATTTTGAAGCAATTGCTAAGCTATTAGACAACTTTTCTGGATATTTTCTTCCATGATTCTAGGTATTTCGGATTAAATCTAAGTATTTCTAAAAAACCTCTACTCTTGTAAACAATTTTTTTCTGATTTTTTTGTCCTACTTTGTGACGTTAGCCTTACTTGCCTTAGGATGGTGGAATTAGACTGGTCCAAGAAATGTCAAGTTTCGAATTTTTGAAATGTTTTTGCACCAATGCATTCCTATAGCCAAACAATATAGCGTAGGTTTTCTTTTAGAATATTAATTAATATTTAGAGGAGGCGCAGGGCTGCCGAAGTTTAGTATTTTTAAACTGGAAGACAAGAAATTCTGTCCTGGCTTTTTTCTGGGCAATCATTTTAATTCTACCATTTAATAGCATGATGGTCTGAAGGCTTCAAAATATGTATGTCTGTACTAAGCCTTTCTACCTGCGATTATTATGATACCAAGTCAGAGTGAGCTAACCGTTTCCGAAACCATTTCCTACTGCAATGGTAGGTATAGTTATCAAAATGTTTCTTTGCGTGAGCAGTCTGAACCGTTGTGTCTCTTTCTGGCAAGTTGCAGCACAAGCATGTGATAAGGACAGACTGAAAAGGCCACAGGCTTCGGGACCGGCCGAGATATGCGACATGCGCAAATATTGCGCGGTTAATTAAAAATTGTATTCGGCTACAATGATGTGAATGTGTTTTAATTTATCAATAATTTTAATTTAATTCATATTTGCGAAGCTTTAAAATAAGGTCAGGTAGGATGGCAAAGGGAGGGGGAAGTTATCGACAAATATCGATATTATCGATATTTTTTCCAGAAATAGCGATATATATCGATACGTCTTTTTACCGATATTTTGCATCACTAATCTCCAATGCGTGAGGGCAGACGAGAGTGAAACTGGAAACATCCAGTATTTGTACCTGCGTCTCTCATTAGAGCGATTTTGCGCGCAGCAGGGATTTCAGTGTTTCATGGTTGCGCGTGTAACAGCACTATTGTGGTTCTCTCTCCACATTTTGGAGGATTTCAAGACCACTTTTTGTTTACGGGGATACTACTTCTTACTATTCCTTCATGGCTGCACTACTAAGCTGGGTGGGGGACGCACGATAGAAGTAAAACTTCAAAAGAATGTTTAAGTGGAATGAATTCATAGACATCAAGATATTCGCGGAATTCAAGTAATTTACGGAAGTCACAGAATTAATGGGATTTACATAATTCGTGGAATTCATGGAATTCACACAATTCAAGGACACTTCACGGAATTCAAAGCATTCACGGAATTCAAGTAATTCACGGAATTCATGGAATGCAGGGAATCCCATGAATGCGCACACTCAGCCACTACCTTGCTGGAGCGTGACGTGACGCTGGAGAGTGACGATTCTTATCAATTCATTCCTCGTGCAAATATGTTGTACTGCGCCCTAAGAAGTTTCCCTTCAAAAATTGTGCAGAAGTTTGGCTAAAACCCATCATGCGGAATCGGGAATTAAGTGAAAAGGGTAAAAAAAAAAGTTAAAAAGAGAAATGAGAAAGGAGTGTCTTTTTCCGATGTTAAATTCGTGATTAGCCCATAGGAACTAAAGAACGCTTTGCGCCACCTCTAAATATTAATTAAAACTTCTATAAAAAAGCTATGCTATATTATTTTAGCCATAGGAATGCATTGGTGCATAAACATTTCGGAAATTCGAAACCTAACATTTTTTGGACCACTCTAATACACATATAACGTCAAAGTCATACTCGGCTAACTTTAATTTCCATGACTAGAGGATAGACCTCATGAAGTCTGAAACCACACCTGTGGTTCGTGGTCAGTGACCAAAGTAAATTTTTGTTCATAAAGAGAAGTTCTAAATTGTTTTACCGCATGAATACTTTCTTAAGTATTTTTTTCATCTTTTCCTATGTTTCCCTGAAACAAATTGCTCCTATCGTTAATTCAGAAGCGTCCGTGTTAAAAATGAAAGATTTCATGAAATCCGGGCACAAAGATTTTTCTTCAAAATATCAAATGCATTTTGTTTTTTTTTCCTCCATTCAATTAAGGTCTCTTCTTGAAGTTGTGTCAGTGGATTCGCAATTTTTCAAAATCTATTGATGAAACGTCAATAATGACTAGATAAGCCAAGAAATTGCTTGATATTTTTTTTTATATTCTCATCCTTATGAGAAGGTACTTGTTTTCTGTAAAATTTGACTTAGTCGGTTTTCATTAAATCTCCACGTTTTGAGACTCCGTGAGTCAGAAAAAATACTATTTTCACGAAGGTGTCTGTCTGTAGGCTGTAGTCTGTAGTATTGTGTAGGCACGATAACTTTTGAAAGATTGATCAGCGGAGCAACTCCACGCCAACGCAGGAGTGTATGAAAAAAGCAGGCAGTACCTTCGGCGGTTAATCGCGTCGTCTATTTCAGTCCGCTGTGATTTCAGTGTTTCGATTAGTCGCAGTTATGCTTATGCGTTACAAAAAGGCAAAAAAAGTTGCAAAAATGTCGCAGAAAAGCAAAAGGAAGCGTTTAACGTTTGCACATCAATATGATGAGTTTTCTCTTAAATTTACGTAAATGGCAATTTTAAAGTTTTATTTACAGTTCATTATGATATTGTAAAACCAAAATGGCAAAAAAACAAACAAAAAAAAACATTTTTTTGGGACAAAACTCCAACAGAAATTGTTCATACGGCCCTGATTGTTTACAGTTTGAAGAGTTCCGATTTAGCGAAGGCCATTGAGGGTACCCCCGAAACCGACAGGAAAGCGGGACTCCAGTGTACAATAAAATGTTTAATAACAAAATTGTTTTTAAATCAGATCTGAAAATTTGATTTTAACCTTTTTTTCTCATGAGACACGTGATGAGAATATGTCCGTTAAAGCCGCAGGAGCTTGAACAAAGGAGAATTCACAATCACCAAATTTCAGTTGTCGATGGTTTAACCTTTAATTTTAAAAGTCCTATGCAAAAATGTGGGGGATGTACAATGACCGAGCGCGTAGCGTGAGGCAAATACATTATCAAGCGCGGAGCGCGAGATGAATATATTATCGGGCGCGAAGCGCGAGATCCAACAGGTGCGCGCCGAGCGCTCAAGTTTGCGAGCCGCGCGCGCGGCGTGTGATGAGACTGTGCCCGCGCGGCGGGCAGATTTTTTATTTTTGGGCTTGGGGAATTTTCTAACTGCTTCAATTTTATTTTTTTGGATCTGGACGTATATCGTCTATATCAATAATCTGACCTAAATAACCTGTTGCAGACCTAAAAAATTCGCACTTGTCTGGCTGTAATTTCAAATTAGCAGAACATAATTGGTTCATGAGATTATTATTTTTTTCATGTTCATCAAGAATACCAGCGTATAAAACAATACCATCGAGATAAATGAACAATTCTGTCCCTCGTGAACCCATTAATACTGAGTCCATTAAACGCTGAAAGATAGTCGGGAAAGGCACGCGACCCAACTTATAATGCCCGTAGGTGGTGGAAAATACAGTTTTATGTGCATTATTGAGATGCATTTTAATTTGATAAAAATCAGAAGTGAAATTAAATACCTTTTATCTTTTCATTATGTTTCCTAAAATCTAAAACCAGTTGTTTATATGCTATGTTCGAACACCTAGGTTAGTCCTAATTGTTTATCCGGTATATGGGATTGATAGGCGTATTTAGTTATTTGTTTTATTACATTTGCTGATTATTCATCATTTAAAAGATCTAATCGTAAGAATTCTTTTAATTCTTCTATTCTCTCTTCTCCAGTAATTTTAGGATTTTCCCATAATAATTGCTCTAGTTTTATTTTATCATGATTTGAAAAATTATCCAATACTTGATCGATAGGATTATGTATATTATCTTTAGTTGGCTTTGAAAAGTTTAAATTTGTATAATTTTGATTAGTTTTTTCTTTGGGATTTTCTTTTCGTCAAAGTTTTCAATCTTACTCGAGGAATTTCGATTTTAACTTATTGCACACATGTATTTGCTACCTTCAAATAGGCACGACCTTTTTTGTTACTTAAAGCCGCATTACGCATAAAGATTCCATCACCGACGGATAGCTGAGGTATATAACCAATTTCTTTTCATTTTTTCATTACTTCAACAAATATATTTGTTATTATTAGAGCAGGTATTGTTATATAATCTTGAGATTCAAATAGGTAATATTGTTTGTTAATTTCTAGTTGCCTCTCTACATAATTAATTTTTACTTAGTTATTTTGAAAAAATGCAGTGCATAAAACTCCATTATGTTCAACTGGTATTGAATAAAAAATTCTTGAAAGTAAAAAAATATCAAGTTTTACTTGACCTAATGTAAAAACAGGATGTTCTTTTATTCCAGTAAGTCGTAACCTGTCGTGTTCGTTAATGTTCAGCTCAGATTTTATCATGCCTATCTTAAGTAAATTAGGACATGCACCTGTTATCTATGATTATGGTGGCACGGTATCTAAGTCCTTTAGTAATGTTTTTAAATAAGGTATTTTACTGATCGCACTCAAATTAAATTTCTTTGTTTTTTTTTTCGTCTTTTGACTTATATTTTTCAGAAAAAACGGAAGCGCTAGATTTTTCTCCTAAGTCTCCTTCGACGCAGCGTACCAATGGAGAGAATTCAAGTTTCTCTGGTTTGATTGCTGCTTCTGAATTTGTTACGAATTGCTGCTGTTTATTCTTGCAATATAACCTTTAATTATGTGCCCTGTTTTTTTTTTAAATAACTGTATACTATATTGGATCTCGTAGCACAAGGATATTCCTGCGGATGGAATTAGGGTGGGATCGGTGATTACGAATATTTGAAACAAATCTCGCGGTTGATTCTGAAATTGATTTTGTCAACGTTGATATTTCTCCTGATTTTGCGGATTTTTGAATTGGTTTTGATTTCGTTGGTATTGACCATGATTTTGTGAATCCCATTGTCGTTTTGAAACTGGTTCTGTGATCATCCACCATAATTGCTGTCTCGCAAAAAATACTGGAGAGTATTATTACTTGCTTTTTCTCTTTGACTAAATTGATTTTGTGGTTTATTTATTTGGAAGCATGATGATGCGTTACTTTCATTTTATGAGATTTTGCAAATTCCCTACTCTTTCTTGTAGATAAATAAACGTTTATTTTTCAGCCTGTTGGCCTTAAAAAATTGACTTGCTTACACTTCCATTTTTTTACAGAATTTTCTTAAAACTAACCCTTAAAACTAACATCCTTCTACACCTTATCTCTAACGCCGCTCCCTCTTATCGTCTTGCCTTTCTCGCTTCGCCTCGCCTCGCACGCGTGTCCCTATTTTCTCGCTTTGCCTCGCATTAACAAACTCTGCCTCCGCGGCTAATACCTAATACTTATCTACTATTTACAATATTTACATTTACTTATATTTACTTCCTCCTCTATTTACAATCTTTCCTTTTCCATTCGTCTTCCTCCTTCCTCCTCTTCTTCTCCATCTTACCCAAGACTCCCTTCACCCATGCTACTGCCCTTTTGTCACCCCTTTCATGCATCAATACCTCCATGCTTTTCCCACTCCTTTCCACCTCTACGCACTTCTCCAACCAGTGCTCCACTCTTGCCTCCCCCTTCCCACATAGTTCACACATCCTCTTTTCCCTAGCGAGCCAGAACCTATTAAAACCCTCCATGCACCCACATCTCACCCTCGCTATAAGCTCCTGACTTCCTTTCTTCCCTTTCTCACACAAATATTGCGCTCTCGCCCTTGGCATAATCCACACATAGTTCCCATTAAACCTTGTCTCTCTTATTCTCTCTTCTCCTGCTGTCTTCTCTCTCTCCATGCCGTTTTTCTTAACCAACTCATATACCTTTCTTCCTTCCTCATGCATCCTTCTCACTTCATCCATCTGCAGTCCATTCGTTCTGAAATACCTTTCTCTTTCAACCTCCATCTTCCCACCCCCTCGCCTGTTCTCCTTCTCCCACCAACACTCCCTAACCAGCTTACTTCCCCCTCTTCCAAAAATTTCTCCTCATATTTACACGCCCGACTCCCTGCTAGAATCCCTACACTCGTTCTCCCCGTCTCTCTCCTGACAATATAATTAGGCTTGCTCCTTGCCAGCCCCAGTGTCCACTTTACATACCTCTCCTGTGTCCTATTTACCTCTTCGCTTTCGTTCCACCTCCACACCTCTGCTCCATACAATAGCACACTCATCACTAGTGTGTCAAACAATTTCATTCTCCTTCCAAAATCATCTGCGAATAACTTCTTTCCCAACCCCCACACCTGCCTCATCACCACATTTGCCCTCCTCACTCTCTCTTTTATGTGACCATCCACTCCGCCATTCCTCCGAAACAAGAAGCCCGGGTACACAAACTCTTTCACCTCCTGCACCGCCTTTCCCTTCTACTTCCACTCCCCTCCCTTATCCCTTCCCTTCCTTCCGGCGGGCTAAGCGGACACCCTTGTCTTAACCCCCTATCCATCCAGAATCCCTCCGAAATCCCCTGTCCTCCTCTTACCTTATCTTTGGTTTCTTCATATATCTCCCTTACCCTCTCAATCAGGCCTCTCTCCATTCCCCTCTCCTCCATCGCCTCCCACAACTTCCCCCTATCCACCGACAGAAACGCGTATTTTAGATCCACAAAAAACGCGTACACTCTCGACCCCTTCTTCGCTAATTCTCTATCCACCACGTGTTGCAGAACGTAGATATTATCGATAGTACTCCTACCTGCCCTAAAGCCCGCCTACGTCTCCGGCAATATTCCTTTCCTCTCGACATCCTTCCGCAGCCTCTCCGCCACCACCATCGCGTATACTTTATACGTCGTATTCATTAGCATAATCCCTCTATAATTTTCCTGTCTATCCCTATCTCCTTTCTTATACCCTTCTCTCCACCCTCGTCTGAATCCCTTCCCCCTCCATACTTTCTTCACCACCTCCTTCAGCCTCTCCCTAACCTGTTGTGTACTAAACAGCCATGCTTCGTTCTCTACCCCATCCAGCCCTGCTGATTTTGACCTTCTTAGCTTCCTTATCTGTTTCTTTATCTCCTCGTCATTCAACTCCTCCATCTCTGCCATCGTGCACAGATATCACTTGTCCAACTGTGCACGTGCACAGATGTCACTTGTCCAACTGTGCACGTGCACATATATCACTTGCTCAACTTTCCACATGCACAGATGCCCCTTGGCCAACTGTGCACGTGCACAGATGTCACTTGTCAAACTGTGCAGGTGCACAGATGTCATTTCCCAACTGTGCACGTGCATAGATGTCATTTGCCCAACTGTGCACGTGCACAGATGAAACTTTCCCAACTTTACACGTGCACAGATGGAACTTGCCTAACTGCGCACGTTTATGTCCGTACGTAAGGGTTTATACAAGGGTGGCCCTTTATATCTACGTATAATAAATTTTTAACAGTTAAAATTATTCAAACGTGGTGGAATGAGGCGTACTAGCTGTTTCAAAGTTAGTTTAAAAATATTTCAAATATTATTTTTTTGGAATTATTCCTTCCAAATTATTATAGATATATGAAAATCTCTTTTTGTTCGACCCCCTTGAAAACGCGCTATTGCATGTACGTGAAGCAGGCTTAATGTGGCCGCTTCCAGCCCAGTGACGTTCGCACATGCGCACTCCGCCACCGGGCCGACATGAAACTTTACGCCCGCTATATAAAACTTTACGCCCGCTACACATACACATACAGTGTAGTGTGTGTCAAGGGCGTACGTCTTTTTTGACTGTTGAAAACAGCCTTTTTCACGCCCTCGATACACAATGTACTATTTTAAATTTACTTTTCAATACTTTCATCTTATTAAGCTCCTTTGATTCTGCCAGTGGGTATGGAGACATCTGATGTCCTTAGGACGTCCTAATCACGACTAACTACCGTGCCTACTTGGTAAGTATTTATTTTTTTCAAGTTACTTATCTATCTTTGATTTCACAAAATCGTTTATTTAATTTATGTATTTTCTTATGATGTAATAAAAAGTAAACTCAAAAAGAATTTTTTTTCAATAAGTTTAATCAAAATTTTACTGTTGTTTATGCGACGATGTATAATGACGGGTTACACATTTGTCTTCGTCATTGGTTACTGAAATCTCATGGTTTATTTATTTGGGTGGTACACATTTTTTTCTTCAAATTTTCTTGGTCTCACCCCCCAGATTTGTTCGAATACAAAAAAGTAAGCACGTCTTTTTTTAATTTTAAAATCAATTGATTTTCAGGGGTTGTTCAAAGCCCATAAAGTTTCACGTGTATTTTCACGGGGAAAGAGGCCGTTTTGGAAATTTGCGATAGAATCGTTAATAATAGATTATCTTACTGCATCTGACATGATTTTCTTGAAAATTATCTGCTGAATACTTTTTAAATTCAACCCCTATAAGCCATTTTTATAGGGTCTCGAGAAAAACTCCATAAGTGCAAAAATGAAGTATTATGTCCCGCGTGAAAAAAAGTTCCCTTGCTCAAGCATGGGTCAAAAATAGGTCAAAAATGTTAAGTTCGACGGATTCCAGAGTTTAAGCTTGCATAAAAATAACTAAAACCTTACTAATTCTCTCTATTCATCATTTCACATAAATTGGCCTAGTTGTAAGTGCTTTTTCGTACCAAAATTTATAATTGGTTCCGAATATCAAAACTGTACGCATCACTCCAAAGGTATGATCCATAAATCTATTAAAATTTGTTGAAATCGATATTTCCTAGTTGAAAAATAATATTTTGCAGCCCAAAGTTCGATTGTTAGATACTAAACTTTCTTAGACTATAGCCAGAAAATTTCTAATTCTAAAGAACAAATTGGAGAAAGAATTTGGACATGTGCCAAATTTCAAAAATCCCGTGAGCCTGAGACCGACGCGAAAACGGAAAGACTAGGCTGACCCTACCCAATGTCACTTAACACACGGTCACTTTCGACGAATTCATAGAATTCGAGGAATTCATAGATTTCCATGAATTCGTAGAATCCGAGGAATCCATGTAATTCGAAAAATTCATAGAATTAAAGGAATACAGAGAATTCAAGGAATTCCGAGAATTCAAGGGATTCAGAGAATTTGAGGAATTCTGAGAATTTAAAGAATTCAGAGAATTCAAGTTATTATGAGAATTCCATGAATCAAAACTATTCTGTAAAATTTCAGGATTTTGAATTCTTTGTATTCATAGAATTCTTGGAATGCCTGGAATTCTCTGAATTTCTTAAATTCTCTTAATACTCTTAATTCTCAAAATTTCTTATAATCTATGAATTCCTTGAATTGCTCGAATTAGCTAAATTCCTTAAATTTTCTAAATTCTTTGAATTCCCTGAATTCCTTGAATTCGTTGAATTCCTTGAATTCGCCGAATGCCTTCAATTTGCTAAATGCCTTGAATTTTCTGAATCCCTTGAATTCTCTGAATCCCTTGAATTCTCTCAATTCCTTAAATTCTCTGAATTCAAGGAATTATCTAAATTCCTTGAATACTCTGAATTCCCTGAATTCGTTGAATTCGTTGAATATTCTGAATTCCCTGAATTCGTTGAATTTGTTGAATTCTCTGAATTCCCTGAATTCCTTGAGTTCGTTAAATTCCTTGAATTCGCTGAATGCCTTCAATTTGATGAATGCCTTGCTTTCTCTGAATCCCTTGAATTCTCTGAATTCCTTAAATTCTCTGATAAAGTAACCTCGGAATGGACTGAAACTTTGATTGACGAAATGCATACACACAGTAAACGTAAAGGTCGATTTTCAGGCGATGAACGGAGACTGGGTGTTTGGAATTCTAGAGGAGTGAATGCTCTTAAGGTAAGAGAACTACGAGAAACTATGCACGTAAGGAAACTAGATATTTTATGTGTACCTGAGATGAAGAAAAAGGGTTGCGAAAGTAGAAACATAGAAAATGGGGTGTTGAAAAGCGGTTTTGAAATATGATCAGGAGTAGGTCGTGAATCGTATGGTAGTCAAGGGGTCGGTTTAATTATGAATGAAAAATCAAGACAGCATCTCAAAGATCATGATTTTGTATCTCCCAGATTGTTGTGGGCTAGAATGAAGGTAGGAATCAGAAGATCATTCATTATAGCGTGCTACGCCCCAGTTGAGAGCGATTTGAGGGAAGTCAAAGACGCCTTCTGGGACACTGTAAATTATACAATAAGTACTTGCGATCAAGGTGAAACAATAATTTTGCTAGGATATATGACCGGATGGGTCGGCGCCCAACGTAAGGATACAGATACAGAAAGGGTACTAGGTAAATTTGGGCATCCAAGAAAAAATTATAACGGGGAAAAGTTAGTTAGCTTATGCTTAGAAAAGGGCCTATTTATTACAAATACTTGTTTTCGACATAAAATGATCCACACGTACACCTGGTGTAAAGGAAATAACCGCAGTATAATTGACTTCGTTGTTGCGGATGCAATACTGAAAAAGGTAATGACCTTTTAGTCTCCAAAATAAACTTAGGGTGAGGACGGAGATGAAAGAGAACGAAAAAAAAAACGAAACAAACGCGAATCAAGATTGAAAATTTACAGAAAGCGAAAGTTCGAGTAGATTTTCAGAATAAGATAAACGAACGCATAGATAAGGCAACTTGGGAGGCGCATAGAAGCAATAAAGATATAGAGGGCGCGTGGACTTTGTTACGGGATATCATTTAAAATTCATTTCATAAAATTCATTCATAACAATCATTTAAAACTGCGATTGAAGTGTGTGGTACGGCAGCGGTAGGAAGAAAGTCTGGCGATGCGTGGTGGAATGATGAAATTGAGGTAGCCCAACAAGAAAAGAAAGAAGCGTACGAAAGAACGTTGCACATCACAGGTCTTAGCGAAGAGGAGAGAAATCGGCTCAAAAGTGATTACAGGCACAAAAATAGGAAAGTTAAACGACTAGTCAAGGAAAGTAAAGATAAAATTAGAACAGAAGAAGAAAAGAAAATACAAAACGACTTTGAAGGAACCGTGAAACTATTATTTAATCAGATGAAGGAAAGTAAAAGTACAAAGTTTGTCAGAATGAGAAACAGCAAAGGTGAAATGCTATATGATATAGACGGGATAATAGACGCTTTAAAAGACTCTTTTAAAGAATTATTAGGAGGTGAAGATATAGGGCAACAGAACTGTGATATAGAACATAATGCATTAGAAAACCCAATTGAAAAAGTCTGTGTCACTGAGGTTAGAGATCTGATTAAGAACTTAAAAAACGGTAAGGCTACTGGTGTATACAGTATTAGCGGTAAAATTCTTAAATACGGTGGCGAGTACATACCTCACAGGTTTTGCGAATTGATAAATTTATATATCGAGACGGGAGAAGTCCCAGACGATTGGAGAAAAGCGATTATCGTACCAATATGCAAAAGAATGGGAGATAAAAGCAACTGCAGTAATTACAGAGGTATCAGCTTACTGAGTACCGTAAGCAAAATATACTCAAAAATACTTATTCGTAGGGTAATAAAAATTACAGAAGAAAATATATGTACAGATCAGATATTTAGCTTAAGACAGATCACAGAAAAAAGCTTGAGAGTAGGAAAGGAAGTTTTCTGTGCATTTGTTGTCCTAGAAAAAGCATTTGACAATGTAAATAGAAGTAAACTTTGGGAAGTCCTTAAAGAGTACGGAGTCAATGGATGGCTCCTGCAAGCAATAAAAATAATATATACAGGTAGTAAAGCGAGTGTAAGGGTAAATGGGAAACTGAGTGACTGGTTCGACATTATGCAAGGCGTGAAACAAGGATGCGTTATGTCCTCATGGCTATTCATCATATTTATGGATAAGTGTCTAAGAATGGCCCTCTTCGACGAAGAAGGTGTGGATCTCGAAACAGTGAAAGTACGTGGGTTAGATTTCGCAGATGGCAAGATTCTTATGGCAGAATCAATCGAGGACTTACAAAGAATGTTGAATAAACTCAATACAAGCATGAAGAACATGGACCTCAAAATTAACGTAAGTAGAACAAAAATCATGGTGTTTGAAGGAAAAAGTGAGAAAACAATGTGCAACATTGTCCCAAATAATGAGAGATTAGAACAAGTTGACAAGTGCGTGCATCTGGTAGAGCAGGGTTCATTCTCAGAAATGAAAACATATCAAAAAAAGCTAAAATGTCCATACATGAATCTATATTCGTACCGACTGTACTATACGGTAGCAACACATGGACCTGTCAAGAAAAGGACAGGAGTAAAATTAACGTGATTAGCATGAAATCTCTGCGCATAATATGCGGGAAAACACTGATGGACAAAGTCCGAAACAAGATCATCCTCAAAGAATGTGGTACAGGAGAGACACTAGTTGACATATGGGAAAGAAATCAGTTAAGATGGTTCGGACATCTTGAAAAAATAAAAGATTAACGACTGAGCAAACAAGTGTATAAGGGCAAAGTAAATGGCAGAATGCCCAGAGGTAGACCGCCGAAAGAATGTTTAGAATCTGTGAAAGAGACATTAATCCGAAAATACATAACAAGCCATAGAAACACAAGAGCTTGTATGAAAAAATGCATGGACGTGAAGCAAGCTAGAGTAGTATGCCAGGACAGAAAAGTGTGGCGACAAATAGTTTATAAACAGAGTGACAATAGAGTGAATGACGCCTGAAGCAAATACCTTGGATACTAATGGGCCCAAGTGGGGAACCACACATAACGATTTTGTGAGGCTCTTCACTTGGGGTGATCGCTAGAGAGATTGTTCAGCAACCTGGGTCGGAGCAGTGTTGCGGAACGAACGTTTCATCTGAATAAATAACATGAGAATTCTAGATCAATCTAAAATATCTATACCTTACACCTATATACCTATCTACCTTATACCTATATACCCATCTACACACTACTATTTTCCAACCGAGCAAGTCACGCCTACCCCGAAAGGGAAATGGCTTAATGGTAAAATAATAATGATAATAATAATCTAAATTCCTTGTACTCTCTGAATTCCTTTAATTCTCAAAAATCCTTGAATACTCCGAATTCCCTGAATTTTCTGAATTCCCTCAATTCGTTGAATTTGTTGAATTCTCTGAAATCCCTGAATTCCTTGAGTTCGTTGAATCCCTTGAATTAGCTGAATGCCTTCAATTTGCTGAATGCCTGAATTACTGAAATTCTCTGAATTCCTTGAATTCTTGGAATATCTTGAATTCTCTGAATTCCTTGAATTCTCTGAATTCCTTGAATTCCTTGAATTCTTTGAATTCCTTGAATTCTCTGAATTCCCTGAATCCTCTGAATTCCCTGAATTCTTTAAATTCGTTTACAAGCTTCCTCTATGAGGAAGCAAAAATCAATTCAAAAAAAGATTTTCTTATATTTATAATAATTTGGAATGAATGTTTTCATAAAAATAGCCTTTAAAATATTTGAAAAAAAAAAACTTTTGAAAAGTTAGTATGCTCCATTCCACCAGGATTGAATAATTTTAACTGTTAAAAATTTATTATACGTAGATATAAAGGATCAGCCTCTATAAACCCTTACGTAAGGACATAAACGTGCACAGTTGGGCAAGTGACATATGTGCACGTGCACAGTTAGGCAAGTGGCATCTGTGCACGTGCACAGTTGGGCAAGTGACATCTGTGCACGTGCGAAGTTGGGCAAGGGACATCTGTGCTCGTGCACAGTTGGGCAAGGGACATCTGTGCACGTGCACAGTTGGGCAAGTGACAACTGTGCATGTGCACAGTTAGGAAAGTGGCATCTGTGCACGTGCACAGTTGGGCAAGTGACATATGTGCACGTGCGAAGTTGGGCAAGGGATATCTGTGCTCGTGCACAGTTGGGCAAGGGACATCTGTGCACGTGCACAGTTGTCCGTCCGGCCATCGACGTGCACAGTTGGGCACGTGCAAAGTTGCTACGTGCAAGGTTGTCCGTCACCCGTAAAACTGATTGTAGCGTACAGTTAAAATTCTTGAGAATAAGTAAAACGTATGCCTGATACAATCTGACCATCGTATAGATATCCGGGGTAGAAAACTGTCTGACTGCTGGGATATCTCATGACTTCTATGCATATATTGCCCTCCCGTCAAGGAACTTCAACGTAAAAAATTATTTGCTTGTAGGATCTGACGGGAAAAGCAGCCAGGTAGTTAACTGGACCACACAACTCGAAGAAGTCGTAGGCTATTGTGGAAGCAGCTTACCTCTGGCTTACCTTATGGGGGATGAGCGCTTTCTTTAGGGCCTGATAAGGCGTGTCAAGTGAAGAGCGTAGGACAGGCCACAGGGGCATATGTGATACATAAATAAGAAAGGTCGTTGACATCGCTCTAAAATTTCGCAATACCCATGTGGCTGGAAGTACGATAGAACAGTCTCGAACTTAAAATGCCGTTTTTTTTTCATGATCACAACTCTATTAAACAAATTTTTTATGTCGTGAAACATTAATAAAGAAATAAATTTAATGTACCAAAAATGCATCTCAATTTTCTTCTTAAAGTTTGGGCTATCAAATATTTTGCGAGAGTTTAAAAAAATGGTAGTTGAACTTAATAAATCAATAAATACACTGTTAAAAAAATCTGATCGAAATTTAATATGCATGTAAGTAAAGTCATGACATGCATATACCATAAATGCACACAACAAAATGTTATGTTATCTTGATGCACCCAAATCTTGTCAAATATTAAAAACTAAAGTAATAACCTAAAATTCATCAACTAAATTCTTATTTATAATCAAAGTCCAACGTACGGGTGGAATTTTCTTCAAAATTCACTGTGAATGTAAAAGTTTTAACGTGAGTACTACTGCTTTTAGGTTAGGTGTCTTAATTATTTGCTTAATTGAACTTTCCCACTTAAAATCCAGCAGAATTTATGTTCAACTAGAGAAAATGCAATATGCTTCATTATTTAGAATTGAAAATTACTGCCAAAATTATTTTTAATTTGTGTTCAATGAAATTACCTCACTTTTCTAAAAATTGATCAATATACATGTATATGAAATTTAATATGCATCCTCTTAATGAATATTTCATATACTGATTTTTTAGATTTAATCTACAAATTTATATTAAATGTATATCAAAATTGCAAACATTTTCAACAGTGATACTACACGTGGAAGCAAAAGTGACCTTGATATAGAAAATTGCCCATTTGCGTTTTGTTTATATTTTCGCCCTATTTAAGATGTAAGAAGAACTATAAACAGTGATTTTCTGTCCAAATATTAAGCTTAAGTGATCACATATTCAAAAAAATGTAGTTTTTTCTAAATTGCATATGAATATTGCGCAGAGAGGAAATAAAAACTATACAAATTTGGTTACAAGTTACCTCTAACTCTTTGATAAATAATTCATTAAATAAGTTTTCTAATACTAATACTTCCTAAAATACATCAAGTCGTTAGGCAACTGGAATTGAAATTGCACTAAAACTTTTCATGTTAAACGTATCTAACCATTATATAACTTAGCATTTCTTGACATAAACCAAACAGAATTAAATTATGACTCAGATTTGTCTAATCCGCTCCTAGCCCTACACAAAAATCTTCAAAATAGTTAAGGACTCTTTCTGTAAGCTGCAATCCTCTTTGTGACCAACTTTCCATGAAAGCGGAAATCCCTGCAGATGAGTTCCATTGCCTACAGCATCTAGTAATTGAAGGGAGACATTCGTGTGTATGTATTGGCGTTGATGTTCTATCCCCCAATGTCTATTCAGTGCCGCTAATAAGCGGTGGCACCAGCCACATGCTAATGCATAATGCCGATCAAACAACTGTTTAAGCAGGCCCGAGTTAAGTGCACCCATTCATCGAACACCCCCCACCTTTTCCTATCCCTCTTCCCTTACAGTGAAAGAACATAGGGTCGATAACGTATTGCCAAGCTCAGTTCAATATACAATCATGGAACCAGCTTTCACTTACTTCTACGAGGGTGCATTATATGAGAAATAAACAATATCACAACCTAAATTGTCATCTTCACACTAAATCCCAAGGTTTAAAATTTCAACGCAAAAGTAAATCAAAGCTTTAAACAATGGAGAAACAGTTGACACCTACATAAATACTACAATTGAATTCATCACTAAATTTACATATTTCTGTGCAGATCTCAATTGTTTTTCCATTGTGCAACGAGTTGATCCACCTTTGGATCCATATTTGACATCTTTTCAGATACGGATTTATTGTGTTGTTCTTATATGTGTTGAGAAGGCTCTGTACCAAAATATGTACTTCTGTGATCTACCCGCTTAGATCACTTTAAAATTCAAAGCATCACAATTTTAGAGTCGATACTTCTAGCGTCGATAGAGGTAAGGACGGGTAACTTTTTTGTTATAACATAAATATAATATCTCTTATTATTTGTAAATTAAACGTGCATGTCATTATTTAATGATTTAATAAATTATTTTTAAAGAAACTGAGATGCTTTTAGAAAACTCCAATTCGTAATTGTGTCACCTGGTCTTCCGATTTGAATTCTTCCTACATAAAGTACCTTTTATTGATTCTATCTTGGTATGGAGAAAGATATTATACTGTCCTTGAATATCCGTTTTTTCTTCACAAATTTCACAGTTTTATTATTTTTTATAATAAATTATGACGGGTAATTAAAAACCTGACTCAGGGTAAGTGTGATATTTGTTTTTTTGCTTTTTCATTGTGATATACGAAAATCTGTCAATAGTTTCAGATTAGCTGGAGAGGTTAATAAACAAAGAATAAAAGAAAATAAATTTTTTAAATAAATATGTGAGTGCATAATAATAGTTAGTATTAAATAACATTTTGATATATGTCACCGTTTATACCCGAAATCAATTAAAACTAGTTTTAACTAGTTCAAACGCGAAAATACAAGGAGCATTTGTCAAAATTATTTTTAACTAGTCAAAACGTGGAGTACCCAAGTGTTCTGGTGAAAACCCGAAGAAATTTTAAATTCTATCTGATTTCGTGTTTTAACTGAAAATATCAGTTAAAACTAGATTCACCCAAATGTGCTTTTGAAAGAACTAATTTTACCTGTACTATTCAGCGAAAACCCGAAATACTTAGTTTGCAGTGACTGTTCACAGAAGAGTGATTGGCCACAGCTCGAACCACTTTTCCAGCTCGCCCTTTAAAAAAATACGTGCTAGCGACCAGTCACAGAAGAGTGAACCACACGGAATATTACAGGTAAAACTTGTTCTTTCAAAAGCACAATTGGGTGAATCTTGTTTTAATTGATATTTTCAGTTAAAACACGAAGTAGGATGGACTTGAAAAAAAATCTTCGGGTTTTTACAAAAGAACTTGGTTATTTCGCGTTTTAACTAGTTAAAACTAGTTTTCACAAATGATCGTGGTAATTTCGCGTTTTAGTTAGTCAAAACTAGTTTTAACTGAATTCGTGTTAAAACGGTAACATATACATTTACACAGACAAATAATTTTTCATTCACTTTATAAATCATGCTATTTAAAATAGGTAACTTTTTCAATTTGAATAAAGCTTCATACCGAATTCAAATTTTTTCTTTTTATTAATATTGATATAAATGAGAACAAACTGAAACAAGCATACATTATAAGAATCACATTTACAACCTTATATTGAAAATATCATCAACGTTTCAAGTTGTAAGTTGTACGTCGTAAAGTATTTGAAACATTATAGTTTCATTTACTAGTAAAATTCGATATAAAATTTATATATTTTAAGATTACGAACTTTCTGCAATACAAATTGACCTTGTCGTTTTATCTTTTGTCTTGAATAAAAGAATTGCACGTTTTAAGTCTTGATTGGGATAAACTTTCGATACCTAATGGTTAATTTAGCGCCAGCACCACCCAGGTTGGTGATTTTCAAGAACTCAGTTGTTGTTTACTAAGTTGTGTAAATATGAACTGAAATACCTGATTTGTTATTTTGTTTGCTATGATTTGAGATGTTCAAAAAAGTATTTATAAGCGAAGGGTGGCACGGCTGAAGGAATTAACCCCGATTTTTCAAAAATGAGATTATCAGGTAGAAACTTAAAATAGTTTAAATATTCATCTTCACCTAAGGATTCTTTTATTAGTCGTTTTTTCGATTATACCAAAACTAAAAATCGGTAGACTCCCCAAGAAAATTATGAACTATACCGCGACCAAAAGTACTCCGTAAAAAATGTATGTTGGAACTTTCAATTAAATGTATTGGAAGTTTATTTCCGAGAATTAAGGTAACGTTCCAATTCATGATAGCAACGCCTCCATTCCAGACCGCTCCACGTCGCGTTTGGTCCGTGTAGCGCTTCAGGTCCTGTGTCGCAGGAACGAAGAATCGAACCCTAACCGCCAAGCTCTCAATCGACTGCGTTACTACTAGACAAACAAGGCACAATTCTCATATTACACCAGAGTCTCGATAGATGAACAATCTCGGGGGTTGCCTGAAAGCAGCCTTGTTCATATAGCGCGTACAGCGAAACGTAAACAGTCAGGGCCGCCTGAACCGCTTCCATAATAGTGAGACTCGGGTGTATACTTAAAAAGAGGATCACTCATCCACTAGACGGGCTAAAGTGAGTGTCAGGCAAAATTATAACACCGGTATTGTAAATTGAAATTGCAATACTTGTATGGTAAACGGCGCGTATTCTTTGAAACTGCAATAAACGTATTGGAATTTCACTTTCCAACACCGGTATTACAATTTTGCCTTACACTCGTATAGTAAAAGTGTTCTGGAATCCCAAACATTTTTAACAGTGTAGGTGCTTCTGGTAGATTTTTACTTGCTGAATCTGAATCTGAAAGCGAATTTTTTTATCACATATTATTGAGTAAATTGAGGGCAAACGCGTTTTTGACTATTTTTTTAAAAATAACGTAGAGGTTAAATCGAGGGATCAATCTGCTGTTTTTGGACCTCAAATGAAAGGTTGTACCTTGTACCGTAAACAGGCCTGACGAGAGGGGGGGGGTAACGGGGAGATCCTCCCCGGGCCCGGAGTTTTAGAAAGGGCCCGGATTTTCCGAAACTGTTATAGGATTACATATAGGGGCCCGTCATCCCCCCCGGGCTCGGGTTTTCCTCTCGACGGGCCTAACCGTAAAACAGAACTAAGCGGCACACAGAACGGGAAAGCGAGACAAACGAAATGTTGAATTTCGCGAATTATATTGCCTTTCTGGTTGAAAACAAGAGGAGATACTGCAGGATAAAGTGAAGCACGCAAAATCTTTGCATTTTATAACTTGCCACGGTGAACCTCAATTAACTTTAACTTAAACTTCTTACTCAAGGCCAGTTCTTTGCAGGATTAAAATCTCTGATGTGGCGCGAAAATTTAAAGTGAAAACTGAAAAAAATCGAGCGAGCCCTTTTTGTAAAAATTTAAATGTTCATTTTATAAGATTTTTTTTCTGTATTACAAAATTTTAATTATGTGTACGCTGTAATACATACAATATTTAGTAAAAAAGTTCCTATAAACTTTTGTGTCAAACGAAAACTGGGTCTAATATAGAGGTTTTTGTAATGCAAATAGAGGTTTTTTGTCCCTAAGGTTATTAAAAATTCTTACTCAACAAAAACTCGCTTCAGGATTCAGTTATCTGATATTGCCCAAATATTTTGAGCCAAGAAGGGAACAAATGGATCGAGCCCTCTTTTTGAAAATTCAAATTTTGATATTTTTTTTGTGATAACAATTTTTCATTATATGTATTTTTGTAAAAAAGTTCTTGAAAACTTTTGTTTCATACGAAAACTGGGTCTTCTATAGAGGTTTTTTAGCGGAAATAGGGCTGCAAAAACCACTATAGAAGACCCAGTTTTTGTTTGACACAAAAGTTTATAGGCACTTTTTTCTACACATTTTATGTATAAAAGCGTACATAAAATAAAAATTTTGTATCACAAAAAAACATCTCGAAAAATCAAACTTGACTTTTCAAAAAAGGGCTCGATCGATTTTTTGCATCTCTTAAAATATAGTATATATAATATTATATATTATATATAATAAAAAATATAATAAATACTTTTTATCACTTCAAATATTCAGGCAGCACCGCAGAATTAAATCCTGCAAAGAATTCGCGTTCAGTACGAAGTTTAATCCCGCTTAGCCCCATGTTACGATACTTTAAAGTGATTATATACAATCATGAATCATAAATCATTATATATAAAAATCATCACACATATATGTGGCAATCCACAACTAATACAACAAAATTATAGTCTAGGAGACATTTGCATTCTGGTGACAGCATCCTTCTGTCCTGGAAGGGAGAGGAAGTGGGTAACTTTTATGGTTAAAGAAAAAATGTAACATGTGCGCTCATGGCATTCGCTAACTTTAGAAGTATTTTTCTCGAAAAACTTTAATGTAGGGGTTTCGTTCTGAGCTTAAAATCTCAAGAATTAATCCAATATGTTCCTATGTGCAACTTTATACTGACAAAGTGGTATCTTTTCTCATAAAATCATACACATTTAAGAAAATGTTACCCTCGGCTGTCTTGAGCGGTACTCGTGCACAAATTTTGAAAAGGATCTAGTAGGGTTCTGACGAGTTTTCCCTATTTCTAATCGGGCTCTAGTGGGCAGGGCCGTGCCCAGACGGGGTTCCAAGGGTGCATTGCACCCGGGTGGCCCTAGCCAGAGATTACTGTGGGGGCGGCCGCAAACCAGAATACGGTCACCTATTTTCTCACTTTGTAGTGACAACGTCCAATACAATACTTACTGCTCCCTTTGCTATAAAGTATAAAGTATACCTGGTACGTGCCAGACTGCACCGCCCTTATCTACAATGTACAATAGTTATATACATTGGCACCTAATTTGATTTCGAGAATTTCCTTTCCATGTACCCTATAGTCTTTACATTTGTACCTGGGCACTTAAGATGAACGCGCAAGAAAGCTAATATACCTGCTTCATTTTTGCACTGGATAGTTCAATATGCTAGTATTGCCATTTACGTCTTATCCCGGGAGGGAGAGTTCAAGACCCATATTACTCATCAGAGAATATCCAAATCCGAACCGTTTTCATTTTAGTTTGCACTTGTTCTTCATCAGTTAAAGTTCTGTGCGAAGCTTCTACGGTTAAAATAAAATAAAAAGGTACACCAGACTCTCTGTTGAGGAACAATGTCGGGGGTTGCATGCAAATAGCCTTGTTCATAAAGCGCGTACATCGAAAACTAAAAAGCCAGGGTCGCCTGTACCGTTTCCATAATATTGCGCAATATACTTGACTGAGTAGTAGTGCACTTCGTCCCTTCAGAGAGGCGGAGTCGCAACCGTCTATCGCCATGCCCCCTGAGAAATTGCGGGGACCAGCAATTCTAGGAATTCATAAAACGCGTGCGAGCGCGCGTTCCTCAAAAGAGAGTCTGGTGTAATTACAAAAAAAATCTGCCCCCCTCGCGGGCACATTCTCATCGCGCGCTTCGCGCGCGGCTCGCTTCGCTCGCAAGTTTGAGCGCGCCTACGGCGCGCGACTGTTGGATCTCACGCTTCGCGCTCGATCATATATTTCTCTCGCGTATTTACATTGCGCTTTACGCTCGGCTCCTCTAGATTTTTGAACTTCGTGTTCGACTTCGATGAAAAGAAAAACTTTGTTTGCAAATATTATAAAATTATCAAAACCTCTACATATTAAGTGATTGTTAAATTTGTTTTTATTTTAGACTGAAAAGGAACTTT
>CAKNYM010046937.1:17553-76793 GCA_932195095.1 Andricus curvator | reverse complement strand
GCGTAATATCGACACTCGCATGTGTTAAGTACATGAGCATTCCAACAGTTTTTTAACGTGAATTTTATTGGAATTTCTACCTCTTTATACGTACTTTGAAAAAACTTGATTTTCATGCCCAAAGCTTAAGCATTCCTTTTATTTATACAGAATCTCAATCTTTTTTTTCTTACAGTACTTTTTTTACCCTTTAATTTCCCGTTTGATTTAAAAAAAAATTAATTACATCCTAAGTTATGATTTTTTTGACAAAATGGTGCATTCTTCACGTTTTTATTTGTTTATTTGATTATATTGTTTAAAAAAATGATAAAATCAGCAATATAGTGATTCATCCTTATACTAGGATAGTTGATGAAATTTCATGAATTTTTTGGAATTTTTTAGAGCACTTTAGAGCACTTTTCAAAGCGCCAGACACGAGTGACCCCACGATACCGTTTAAAGGGGTCGAAAATGACGTTACCATTTAAGGGTTATAATAGCGATATAGCGTCACTATTGCAAAAATTACTATTGTGAATAAATACATGACTAAATAATTATACATATATCAAAATAAAGTTTCTACATTCCCTAGGAAAGACTGCAAAGTTTAAAAAACAAAATAAAAAAGACACTCTTTCTACATATGTGCATTCTACGTATTTCTAGTTTTTCCTGTAGAAAATAGGAAAATATGCCATTTTCGGAAGAGAAAAATGAAAATTAATTCGCAGTCACTGTTTTATATATATATATATATATATATATATATATATATATATATTACAGTTGCAGAAATTATAACTTATATATAAATCAAACATACAATTAGACATTAATATTATAATCTAAGCTCAAATAGAAAAAACCGTGTTAAAAGAAAGCAACGCTGGAAGGAATGGAACACGGATCTCCGGGGCAGCAGAACGGAGACTTTTTCCTGTGGTAAAACAAATTTTGAGATTGAGGAATTTGATCAACCTTGTGAACCTCGGCACGTATGACGGCATTTGGCAGTAAATTTCTTATTTTAAATGGGAACTTTCACAAAGTACTATATTCAAGTATTTTTCTATTTTTCTTCTTGTTGCACACCCTTATTGACAATGATAATTTTTCTAATCTATTATGCAAATTATGTTATTTAAACTGCTACTTATCTTTTGTCTTTTCAACTCTAAATGGCAATTTTTATGTTTGGAGTATACTTATAATTAATATCAAAAAAGTATTTCATCATATCGCTGTGGCAATTAATAATATTTTTTCGACTATACCCTAGCTTACCATCGAAATCTTTTAAAAGTAAATATTATAATACCAAACTTTACAATCAATAGTTTCTACGTGAAGCAATAATTTAATATTTGTTTCCTACAGAGCTCGGACAGCCTAAAAGGCTTAAAAGTAGTCGCATTAATCGTACAAAATTTCAAAGAAAGTCACATGGAATTTCGGAAATAGCATCCAAAAATCGCATCAAATTTTTAAGATAATGAAAAAAACAGTAGGGTAACTGTCCCGATTACTGCGGTATCAAGCGCTAGTCTCACTTTATTTGACTATTATTTTTAATATATAACGAAATAACCCTATGTTTTTGTTTCACTCTGTAGTAGGATGTATTTTGTACAGTAGTAAAGACCAAGACATGAAATAATATACCAAAATATTGAAAGTTTAGATAAAATGTATGTATGTATGTATTCCTGCGAATAAACAAAAACTGTGTACCTTTTCCTGCGCCTCTATTACTGCGTATTTTAGTTTTATATATACGAACATATTAAAAGTAAAAAGATGATTCAACTGGGGTTTTCTTATAACCAGAATCTTATATTAGTTCCAAAAATTATGAGATGATAGAAAACTGATTTCATGTTTAATCTATATATTAAAATTGTGAGAAAATAATATGCAACATTGTACTAAATGATGAGAGAATAGAGCAAGTTGATAAGTTCATATATCTTGATAGCCTATTCTCAAGTGGCGGAAAGATAGATGGGGACTTTGATAGGCGTATAAACGAGTGTAAAAAGGGGTATCGGTAGAGCAGGGCCCATTCTCAGAAGTAAAAATATATCAATTAAGGCTAAAAGGGCAATACACAGTTCTATATTTATACCGACTGTACTGTACGTTAGCGAGACGTGGACCGATGGAGAAAAGGATAAGAGTGAAATTAACGCGATCCGCATGAAATTCCCGTGCAATATATGCGGTGAAGCGCTAAAGGACATAGTCAGTAATGAGATAATCCTCCAAGAATGCGGTGTAGAGGAGACACTGGTTGACATATGTAAAAGAAATTTTCCAAGATGGTTTGGGCATGTTGAGAGAGTGAAAGATGAACGACTAACGAAACAAGCGTGTCAAGGTCAAGTAAATGGCAGTGCTCCCAGAGGCAGACCGCGGAAAGAATGGTTAGAATGTATAAATGAAACCCTAATTCGAAGAGACATAAGACGCCATAGAAACACAAGAGCTTGCATGAAAAAATGCATGCACGTGAACGAAGCTAGAGAGATATGCGGGGGCAGAAAAGTGTGGCGACAAATAGTTTATAAAAAGAGTATCAGTAGAGTGAATAGCGCCTAAAACAAAAGACCTTGGATACTAATGGGCCCGAGTGGGGAGCTTCACATTATGACTTTGTGAGGCTCTTCACTTGGGGTGATCGCTAGATAGATTGATCAACAACCTGGGTCGGAGCAGTGTTGCGGAAAGAACATGTTATTTAAATAAGTAACACGAGAATTCCAGAATAATCTAAAAATCTATACCCCTCCCCACATTACTCCCTTCCTTACCGAGTGAGTCACGCTTACCTGGAAAGGGAAATGGCTTAATGGTATAACAAAATAACACATATGTACACCTGTTACTACGTCACTATTACTGCGTCCCTATACCGAAGACTTGCAGGTTATATTCTGAAAAATCAAGTAACGGTTTACTTCAATTTATCAATTACTTACAAATTCTGAGCTTCTGATCATTTTACTTGAATATGAAGCATATACATATATAATTTCAAAAAAGAGTTAAACAACCACCGCAGCGTCCCACTGGGAGCAATTGCCGTCCAAAAATGACACCAGCTCCTAGTAGAACCGCGGTAAATCACATCTATGGCCGCGTCTGACGACCGTGAGATGGGTGGCGACTGGCCACAGGGCATGATGAAATCACAACGACAGGCCGGTGAAACCCTCGTGCGTCTTGAGGAGACGAAGTGATCCAAGGATGACAGCTTTCTGCATCCATCTCGCAAGTGCTTTGGCATATTTTTGGCACGCGGGTATGTCTTTAAGGCTACGAACCAGTGATAGTTTTGCACCTCCAAGAGCACCGATCACAAGGACAAATACTTTGACCGAATATTTTGAGTACAGTCTTTGCAGCTCCCTTTTAAGGTCTTGATACCTGTCCTCATTTGCCTCCTTCTTGGCAGTTATGTTATGGCCGGCTGGAGCCGAGAATTCGATCACAAGTATAGTTCGTTGCTCCAAGTCTTGGAGGACGATGTCAGGCCTCGAGTGTGCAACGGAGACTGCTGTACGGGAATCGTAGTTCCAGAAAATTCGGCACTTTTCATTTTGGACAATTGACTCTATCTCTCTCGGATCATTGGGCAGGGCAAGGTTGCGGCCAACATCATACGAGGGACAAAGATGGTAATAAAGGTCTCTTAGGGCCGCATTAAATCTGGAGAGATACGTCGTTCCCGCGTGAGTGGGGCACCTGAATAGTATGTGTTCTAGGTACACAGCGTCTACATGATACGCTCTGCACCTATCGTTGGTAACTTCTTGACATAAAATGCGGTCACGGTATACTAAGTTGGAAATCACACCGTGCTGGCATGCGAAAATGAAAGCCTCTATACCTGAATTTAGTCCTGATGATCTGAGGAAAGCAAAAGTTTGCTCCTTCGACCATTACTAATCTTCTACATTTCTGTAGAAGTTTCCGTGAATTTTCGTGTCGAGTAGCTGTTGACGGAATTTTCGAACCGCTGCTTTATTCACTTCGGTTTTTAGAAGTGAGGCATCTAGATGGAGTGATGCGCTTTCCTCACTTATGATGTTAAAATTCAGGCCAAAGGTCTCGGTCACCTGCCCCGCGGCTTTGTGAAGGAACACTCCTGTGCCAATCATCTTATCTTTCCTGACTATTTTTAAGAAAGGATCTCTTACATTTACAACGATGTAAACTGGAGCTAGAACAATTCTGTTATGAAGACATTGGAGATTCAAAATTCCGCGTCCGCAGAATTCTCTATGCATTTCACTATGTGTGGATGAACCTTTGAGCTTCCCAACAGACAGATGATAAGTCTATGTCAATTAGCAGATTCTCTCGGCGTACTACTCTCACAGATCCCTCGTACATCTCCTGGCGTACATCTCTCTCCACACAGGCTCAATTCTTTGAACAATCCTGTTGTTTAGAACAGCTGTAAAGATCTTATACAGCGTGTGAAAAGTTACCTTTTTTCAGTAGAAGTATAATTCGTCCTAACATTAGCCACTACGGAATGGGCGTTTCCGACTTCAAATATGAGTTGAATATGCGGGCCAGATGTTGGTGTGTAGAAGGAAACTTCTTCCACCAGAAGTTCTTGATACCATGTAGTCCTGCAGCGGAAAAGTTCTTCGTGCCCCTAAGTGCTTTTGTCACCTCTTCGGCACTGACTGATGGACATTCCCCCTCAGATCTTTTGAAGTTGTCTCAAAACTCCTTGAAGCGGATGACATTATCAGTATCTTCTTTCAACTCCAGTGTTTTCGAGATGTTGTATACCTATCTCCAAAAAGTTTACCTCTTTGGGCTTGGTTGGATTTTTGACAGAAATAGGGAGATCGCTGAAGAGGCGCAATGGGTCAATGGGAAGCTGTTGATTCTCCCTGACCCATCTCTCCCTCTTCTGTATTCTCCTCCTTGCGTCAGATAAGACCCGTATTTTGTCAACAATATGATGCTTGATTGTCAGCAGATTTTACTTGTTCAGTGTGTGTGTGATTGTAGATCCTTAGTTCTTGGGCGAACTTTCGAACCCTTTCCGTGAAAGGTCTACCAGATGTTATGTACTCAATCACACACTGAACACGGGATGCATTCTGTCTTGCCTATCCAAACTTCTTGTTCAGTTGATGCAAGCATCTTTTCGTCTGTCGATCCATCGTCGGTTTTAGCCTTCGACTTGAATCAGCCAAAGCTCTCGCAGCACAATAAACTGAACAATTGATGGTCCAGAGGTTGGACTCCTGCGACACATTCTCTCGAAGGGAGGCATCCACTTTAGCCAGATCTTGGGGCTTAGGAGGAACCTGCATGCCAATGTTCCTCCTTGTTCTGAAATCGCGATCATCTCTCAGAAGGTGCCTGTATTCGGCGATTGGTCTTAATGTCGCTTCCTCATCTTCGTCTGCAGCTGGTTCAAGCAGCGGTTGGGGAAGCGCTTTGCGTACGCATCCATTTTTCGAGAGGTAGGCACCTTGATTTCGCAATGACTGATGCAAAACGTGCTGAAGGTCTGGGTGTTTCTGGCACCACAGAGTGTGCATACGAGCTATAAAGCCTCTCTGAGCAGGGATAATGCTGGCATTGTAGCTGTTTAGCAAGTAATCTTTGAGATGATTCGTACACTTAATGTGTGGCGTTTCGCCGGTTCATCATCGTGTTTTTAACTAAATTATTTTTAGCACCCCGAACTCTAGGGTGCTCGGCACTGTTTGCCGACCCATTGTCGGGTGCTCTGCGCGTTCGATTGTTTTGAATCGCACCTACAACTTATTCGTGGTTTGGTGGTGTCATTGTTGTTCCCACGAGCAGCTAGGAAAAGGGTTCGTCCGTTTTTTTAGAGCCCCGCATGCAAGGATAAGGCTACATATTCTGAGCGGTCGCCTGGTATCCCAGAGTCCCCGTTCAAGACAAATCACCCAGGCGCCATTCAGCTTTCGGCACGGTTGCTACGCCTCCGTTTAAGGGTTATTCCTTCAGGACCATCCCTGGCTTTGTCATAGGTCCTTCGGTTCCTAATAGGTTTAGGTTTCGATTCCTTTGGAATGGAACCGAAAGGCCTATCTATGACAAAGCCACCGAACGCGTCTTCGGGTTGCGGCACCTGGGTCAGGTGTCTTAGACGGGGACTATGGGAGACCGGGCGACCTGTCAGAGTATGCAGCCTTATTCTTGCATATATACCGCAGTAATTGGGATATTTAACTTATCAGATACTGAATGACTGGAGTAATACCTTTCTTTATTTAGAAATATAGAATACAGTAATCTCATTGATTTTCTAATGTTCTTTGCACAATCAAAAGAAACTTTAAAGTCAAAACAATTCTTTAACAATATAGTCATTCAGCTTGAAGCATTATAAATCTGAGCTTAAAACATTTCTTTCTGAACTGTTAAACTTGTCAACTATTTAAAATAAATTGAATTTTCAACAAAGCAGTCGAATTGTTATTGAAAAAAGAATTTAAAGAGAGGATTAAAAAAATAATAATTTTCAACGAAACAGTTGCAATATATTAATAACAATTAATGTAAAATGAATGGCTTGGAAAATTGTAACAAATGCAATCGAATAATAATTAGGAATGACAATCTTGAAACCTATTAATTAATAAAAAATACTCATGGAAGACCGACGAATGGTAGTGTGTGTGTGATTACACAGCGGGATACCATAACTGACGGGTCTCTTCATTGAAAAAAAAGGAGCTACTGCACGAAAAGTTGCCATTGGAAATCAAAGTATCTTTTTCCTCTTTTCAGAACTTGAAGAATGAGCAGACCCCCTGAGGTGACTCTTTAGCTATGGTAGCCCATAGCCATAGTCTCCGCACACCCACACTACCATTCGTCGGTCTTCCAGGATTATTTGTTATCAATTAATAGGTTTGAAAGATTGCTATTCCTAATTTTTGTTCGATTGTATTTGTTGAAATTTCCCAAGCAATTTAAGAGAATATATAACTCTCTACTACGTATATTACGAGAGATAGCATAGTCACACAGTTTTCATCTTTTTGCGAAGGATATTTTCCAAACCAATTATTGTACATAAACAAATGGGGACTTGTCTTAAGCGCAATAAAGTAGGCTTTATCATGGTATAAGCTGTGTTTTTATGCAATTTTTTTCTTACGAGTAAATTAGAAAAATGTGCAGCTGTTTTAGCGGGGCCTTCCTATCGTGAACGGATAGTAGTCGAGGTGGACTTGTCTTAAGACGAGAAGTTTAAGTCATGAGAAATAAACAGAATTTTCTCTAAAGAAGACTATATTACTCATTTATGGCTTTAATATTTACCAGGCTCGAAACTACGAGAGTTATCGTTTGTGAATTTTATTGTCCATTATACTCCGACCTCTACAAACTATGGACCCCACCGTCAGGGCCTGTCATTTCCAGGAAGCAGGTAGTTAGGCTGGGACCAAACAGTTGACATCTACTAAGTATTAAAATTTTACAACCGATAAAACCTGTACGTTTGTAATAACTGATTTTTAAATAAGAAATTCGGAACCTGTCTGTCTCTACAACTGCAGGCATATCAAATTTTCTATAAAAAGATTAAAAGTGTCATTTTGTAGAAGTATCTAGTGAACTGTTGGAGATAGGAAAAAAATTGACAACATTTCTAGATTCGCCATCCAAAGAACATAATTATTGCAGATAAATAAACTTATTAATACATGAAAAAATAAATACCATGAAACTGAATAATAGAAACATTCTCTAAAATTTAAGGCGGATCAGTGATGACTCTAGGAGGTCTTGGGAGGCCTTTATTGTCGCTGTCCTTGAGTTCGGCTTGAAGACGAAAAATGAAGTCTCGCTCGCGGCCAGGGGCGCGACTTACAAAAATGGCTTGGCTATGTCTTGACTATGTCTTGGATGAAGACTTAGCCAAGACGAATGATTTTTACTCCGGAACTAACTTTCAAATTAAGAATTCGGAACCTTTTTATCTCGACAACTGCAAGCATATAAAATTTTCTATAAAAAGATTAAAACTGTCATTTCCTACAAGTATCTAGTAAACTGTTGGAGATAGAAAAAATTGAGAACATTTTTAGATTCGCGATCGAAAGAACATAATTACTGTCGATAAACAAAGTCATTATTGCAGATACACAAAGTTGTTATCACATAAAAAATAAATACCATGAAGATAAACAATATAAACATTCTGTAAAATTTAAAGAGGATTAGTGATGACCCTCGAAGTTTTTTGGAGCCTCTTAGCCTGTCTTCGAGTGGTAAGTCTTTCAGGTCCTCTCCAAATCAAATAATCTTGTCTCAAGACATACATCTTTGTCTTTAAGTCGAAAATATTCGTCTTGCGACATCAGAAATCATCTAGTTCCTTCTCACGAGCTAGACATACAGAATAACTTGAAATTGTCTTGGATTTGTCTTTACCCAAGACAAAAACCAGACCAAATATTTTTACCCGGGTAGTTAAATTTTCAAGCAAAAAAAGGCATTTTTTAACAATTAAAGTTTCAACAAAAAAGTTGAATCTTTTACCAAAAAAGATGACTTTTGAACAAAATAATCTAAATTTCAAACAAACGGTCCAATTTACAGGGGAATAAACCTCAACAAAAACAGTTGCATTGTTAACCAAATGGTTGAATTTTTCAGCCAAAAAGACGAATTTTTTAGAAGTCGGTTGAATTATCAGCCTGAAAAATTGAGTGTTGAATAAATAAATCGTTTATAATCAATAAAGATGATTTTTCAACCAAATGAATTAATTAAAAAAATATGTTTTTAATCAAACACTTGCATTTACAACAAAACAGTTGGGTATTCAATCAAAAGAGACGAATTTTCAATAATATATTAATTGATAACCTAATAGTTGAATTTTCATGCAAAAAAGACGAGTTTCTGTGAAAAAATTAAATTTTCAACATAAAAGTTAATTTTCGACCAAGAAAGACGAATTTTCAACCAAAAAAGATTTTTTTTTTTTACCATAAAAGAGGAATTTTCAATCTAAAGGGATGAATTTTCTATCCGGAAAAGGCAAATTTTAAACAAAATAATTAAATTTTTGACCAGAAAATATGACTTTTTAATAAAATAGTTGAATTTTCAATAAAATAATTAAATTTTCAACCAAATAGTCAAATTTTTTACCAAAAGGAATGAACTTTCAACCAAAAATAGTTGGATTTTCTTATGAGATTCTATTAGTTCGATTTATATATAAGCAAAAAAAAACAGAAAAAAAGGAAGTTTCTTGAAAACAAGGAAAAATTTTTAGTCTTGCATTTCAATTCTTAAAACCCGTGTAGAAATGGTAACAGGGATCCGAACGGGAACCGGCCGGATAGCCCCAGTTTAAACTGGGCGCCGGCCGGGGATACTGGCCGGGATCCGGCTAAAAACGTCACGGTAAACTAGTCGGATTCCGGCTTTTATACCGGCCGGGATCCGGTCAGGTGATCCGGCCACAGAGCGGTTAAAAAATGTTGCTTCTGACGAGAAATTGGTAACTTCTTTTTTTTATTGTCCAGTGCCAATTATCCCTAAATCAATGGCAGTAGTTTTGCATCTTTGAAAGATCATACTTTTTTGACCCATAAAGTGGATAAGTGTTAACTAATTTCCTCGAACAAGATATGAGAACGGCGTTTAATTTAAAATTGTTTAATTGAAAAGCTTCCTTTTTGTATGTGTAAATCATTGAGCATGTAATTAAAAAAATGTAAAGGTTTAATTTGAAAAGTTTTATATTGAAAAGAGTTTCACTTAGATAATTTTAATTGGCTGTTATGATTTTATAAATTTAAGGAACAAATCTTTAGCTTCTAGAGTTCGAATCTTTAAATTCTAATGACCGTGAAACATTTTTCTTAACTGAGAAAAAGGCTGGAAACGACCGGAAATTTTTTTCCTCCATTGAAACTGACACCCTGGTGTGATATTTACATACTATATTGGGTTCACTCATCCACTCAAAAAACCAGGTAAACCAGTTTGTACATATATGAAATAATTAAAAATTCTTTATTCAATTTACTGAATAATAATAAAAGATTTTTTAGAACATTTTATGACATATTTTTAGTAGCATATTGTGAAAGTTTCCAGAAAAATCCGTTGACTGATGATTGATTCCGACCTTTTTCATTTTTATCGTCTAAAAGTTTGGTACCCAAATTTCCTACAAAAAGTTGCAGATAAAAAAATATATCAAATTTTCGCGCATCCAAGTAAAACTCAAAATAACGAATAATAGGGAAATTTTCCTTATTTTTCCACAAAATAAATTTTTTAATGTATTAAAAGTGCTCTAAAAGTTAGATTGCACATTTAAAGTACAATAATTAAGAATTATTTTTTAATTATATCAAACTAAGCTCTGTACAAAAAGCTGTCTTGAATATTAAAAAATCATGATTTCATGTAATTTATTTAATTATAATGATATTTTTGGTGTAAAAGAATGTGACGTGTTATTTTTTATTTCACGATCAAATGAATTTTTACGTGGCCAACTCAATTTTAGCACAGAAAAAACTGAGGGTTCACTAAAGTTGCGGCTCAAATAAAAGTTGGTATCCTTTAGAATTTGAGCTCCAATAGATACCTGTAAAGAGCCAAAAGGGTTCCTTTAGAGCGCACTTTTAAAAAACAACATGGAGGCGCATTCACAAACCAACCGCTTGCAAAGTGGGGCTGGTAAGTTAGAGATCGATTTACAGTTATCGACCGATGACTTAAGACGAAAAGTTTCTTGCATATGAATATGCCTTTATGTTGACAACTTTGCTACATAACCTGCAAATTATATTTATCAAGTCATTATATCTATTTAACTTGCGGTAATATTTTGTACTTTAATTATCTTCATTAAGTTATGTCCATCAGAGTTCGATTACATGTGTGCTTTAAGGTAAAAATTATGATATTAATTAAACAAAATGTCGAAGTGGGCAAAGCGAAAAAAATGTTCCTTATAAATAGGCTCAATTACAATTGGGATCCTTTAGAACACCAACTGAGGTATCATTTAGAGCTCATTCATCGTTTTGGGTTCCTTTTCAGCAAGTGGCGTTAATTTTTGTTGCAGTTGCTTTGGAACCAAAAATGGGTTCTAATGGAAACCCTAGTTTTTTCTGTGAGTCCTTTTCGACTAAAAAATGCTGCATCTCAATTTTGAGTCAATATTCGACTCAAAATGAGCCCAGCTTTCTTCTGTGTACCTTAAGGAACCAATTCTTCCAAAACTATAACTTCTCATAAATATCAATTTACCAATGACAATCGTATGGTTATTTACTTTCATGGGGTGAGAAGCGAACCACCGTTTAGGATTTCGAGCGCCTGCGGCAGGTCGTTAGCGGCGTTGTCGCAACATATGCGCTCGGCAGGCTCCATATGGGCCATCATCGTCCAAAATCCAGGGTAACCTAGCCGAGTGATCGATACAATTCTACTGCTTAATCGGCCTGCTTTGTGGCGTAGTTTATATTTCTCATGAGCCCTATGAGTCTCCTCAGTTTTTCTTATTTCAATCTTATCATAACAATCGTGACTAAATATGCGCAATTGCCTAAAAGTTATTAATAGCGGAGTAAAAAAGCTTTAAATTTTGCTGCAAGCAATCTTTAATTTGGTAATGTCAGTTTAGGAAATGGCAGCTATAGATCAATGATTAATTAAAACCTTATGTTATAGAAATACTCAAAATCATAAATTGTGGTATCAGTCCTTGACGCCATACTCGTATTATGATATACAATCGACCAACCCGATTTTCTGTAGTCTTGCGGTTGTTGGCGACTTTAAATGGAACCATATGATGCATGGGGTTAAAAAATCGGATATTTTCAATGGTCGCATACACTAGCTCAACAGCCGCCTCGTTCAGGCGTAGCAAGTGCACGATGTGGTGCCCAAATTCACGATATGTAAGGGATAGAAAGAGACAGAACTTCCATGAAGGGTCTTTGAGCAGTGAGCAGGTTGACTAGCTTTGTCCATGGTCGATGATGACTATGGGGTCGGCCTCGGCACAGATGGGCCGCTAATCTCATTGAAAACTCATGAGGACCTTTGCGCGGGGTGCCGAGAGGCAGCACCCTATATGTCCGAAGGTTTTCTGAGTTCTTCCGTGGGGGTCGTGTCGTACGCAATGCCAATCACCATATGTCCTGCGTATATGCATACGCCTGCATAAACTCGCCATCCTTTGCCATGTTTTCCACAGCTACCCTCTACATGTTTAGTTAAAACGATACAATTTTCATTAAGTTAATGTAGGGACATTAAAAAAGACAGTAATATGCAATAAATATTGATGCCTTTGATTCATTCATTAAAAAAATTACTGATTGGACACTAAGCAGCTTGTTATTGCATTGGAAATTACACTTTTTTTACAAAATTATTGTTCGCTTTCTTTTTAAAATCTGATAAATATGTGAACTATGAGTATATCCCACGGTCATGAAGAAGTATACCATTAGTGGCCTTCTTGGGTGAGCGGTAGTCCGAGGTGAGAGCCACAGTTATCCCTTTATCATGAAGCTGCCAAATAGGTGATTACATAAAAAAATCATTGCTATGAGAAACATCCACTTGCGATCGTCCTATACTTCTTTCGATTCCTCTGGTAGTTCTTGGTCTTGAGCTGGCCAAAAGCGACAGTGGTTCCTTTCAATAGTGACTAACAGAATTATTAAATTACGTGAATATATAGAGCTGAGAATATCTCTTCAAGTCTCCTTGAAAGCACCCGCAAGTTTAAACAAAACTACCTGATGAATTAATAGCGTTTGTATAATGTTTGTTCTGACTTTCGGTGGAATAGGAGAAATGTATATGACTTATTATTTAGATACGTACGGTGGATCACAGCCCATTAATCGGCCCGGATTGTCTAATTACCGCTTGCTCAAATGCTGAGTATAGTATACATATTTAAGTTTTGCGTCCTCCGTTATAAGGTCACCGTAGCATAACTCTCCAGCGGGTGCTCCTCATGCATATTCCTCCAGTTTAACAAACACCGTGGAGACGGAGACGAGAGAGACCCGGCACGCACTCCGGGCATACGGGGTTACTTTACGAGCGGACAACTAAGGTATGCTCTGGTTATGCTTTTTCTCTGTCTCTGTCATTTCCTCGAGCACTGCTATCCTGGTGAGTGTGCGTTTCGTTACATGCTGACAAGCCGCTTGCAACGAACCGAGGGTTTTATGCTCCAGGATCTCGCAAGTATCTACCGTGACGGTGCCCGTCTCACTGTCTGCCTTTGGGACGGTCCACGAACCTTAGCGCTGCCTCCGGAATCTCATATTCAAATACCTGTTTATCTAAAGCTCAGGTCTGCATATAGGAGAAAGTAGCCCATATTGGATACTAAAAGTTTCAAACTCATAATACTTGTAGATTGAGAAAGAAAATGGAAAGTACTACGTACATACGGTTAGAAAAATCACAGGTGGTTGATGTTTAATACAACCACCGTAGCTGAAAATATTTAACCACATTCATTGGAACATCAATCGGGCGGAAATAAATTGAAAACAATTCGCAGTACCGAGAATTGTGCCCTAACCTACACCTCAAAAAGCTGCAGAGAAAAAACAAAAGATAAAAAGCGTTCTATGTAAAAATGCTCGGCGTAATTTCGCCATACAAAAAACTGAAACACGACAAGGGTAAAATGAAAAATCAGTAATTTTCTTTTTATTTGACCTTTACCGATCTTCATTTTTTTTGCATGACGAGATTAGCTCCGGCATTTTTACCTGAAGCGCTTCTTACCTTTTGGTTTTACTGTGTATCCACTATACCGGGAAGAGTTTTGGAATATTCCTTTGATTGATTAGGTGGCGCATGTTGCATCCCGTGTACAAAATGGTCGGGGAACTAGTCGGTACTTGAATAGACCGCCCTGGCCGCTAATGTGGCGCGGTCAAGATGGTCTATTCTGACGATGAGTAGAAGTGAAACATTTTTATATCGATAAACGCTAGTCTGGATCAGCTAATCTGGCGCTAGTCAGTAGGACTTGGAAAAATCTATTTTTAAAAATGTATTAACCTGTAGAGGAGAGTACCCAAATATGAGGTACCAACTCTGTTTGGTGTGATTGCCGGAATTCTATGGACTGAATTTAAAATTATTGTAGGTCATTTTAAAGGAAATTTATTTTACGATAAGGTGCTGAAATGAAAAATTTAATCAAATTTTTAGTTTTTCTGAAAATCCAAAAAATGTAAAAAAAGTGCTCTTTCCAAACTCGTCAAACTATTCTCATAATATGAGATACCCCAGGAAATCGCTAATAAAATGCAAAATAAAGTATTAATTTTTTATGAAAAACTTTATTCTATGTTTCCGAAGTATCAACTCACTGTTATTCAGATATATTCAGTTTTAACAGTAGTCACAAACCCATTTGTAACCAGTTTCCCCCGCGCAGCCAGAGTGTGCCCAGCTGGAGCAGGAGATGCATTGTACCACAGGTATCTCATATTATGAGAACCACACCGTGCAACTTCTCACTTACTACGCCTAACCTGTACAATGAAAAACTTGAACACTGTCGATATTTTCCTACTTAGTTATTCAATCCCTATCCCTCCAGCCCGACTTTACTGCTAAATACTTATTTAATAGATAATAAATAGGGTTCAAAGACTCACCATCCAAGAACTCGACCATCACCGATTTCGCAAAAAGTTCGCTTATAATCTTTAGAAGCACTATAAAAAATTGACTTTGCCACGAAATTACTTTTTCTTCGAGGGCTACAAGTTAGTGATAGAACCAATAGCATGCGCCTCTTAGTTTAGCTGAAACCCCGCTATCTCATACTAGGAGAATATCTCATATTCGGGTACTCTCCTCTATATTTTTTTGTATTTAATTTTGTAAAATCCTAAGCTTCCTCTATACTTTGAGATTTTAAACAACTTGTAGCCTTTATTAAATATTGCAAACGACCCACTGAGCACCAAGCGAGCAATCACTTAAACCTTCTGGTGACTGGAAAAATGATTTATTTGAATCAAACATGTATAATAGCGTTTTCAAAACGCAATCATAAAAATTGCGTGTTTTCATGCCTCCATAGACAAACGCAAAAGTACGCGTTTTGAGCGGTGTCTGGCGGTGCGTTGGATGAGTTACAAAATAGGGTTCAGTAAGCACGGCGTGACGTAGAGTTCAAAAAAGAGCTTTGTTTGAGCGTGCTCCGTGTATTTTCGTAACGCTAGAGAGAGACCGTGGTTGACAAAGATAGAAAGAGATTCATAGCGGATTGGTGAGTCGATGTTTCTAACGAAGAGTATAGCGTGTTCTTATCGCCTCGCACATTATACTTTGTTGTCTCATTCACGCTGGTTAGAACAAACATACAGTAGAGCTCATGCGTACCTTCACCGACTCAAAACGTGATTTTGCATTTTTCCATGGAGACAATGAAATCACGCTATTTATGATTTTGTTCCGAAAAGTATCGTTCGTGATTCCTGTAGACTGACGGCTTTTCTTTTTTAAACGATCGCAATGTTTTTGTAACGAGTCGTAGGTAAGGGCGCCGTAGACGCCCGAGCCGGAGACGAAATGTACTATTACGTACAGACGGCATAACTTTGTCACAATTCAAAAATATACGCAGAGCACGTTTGGGGGCATGATGGTATATTTTTACATCTTTTACTCTAGGTCAAAATTGTCAAGATAGAGATATGGTCAGGGCACACGTTGAGGGCGACCAAATTTTTCGCGCATCCCGGGTAAAAATATTTAGTCTTGATTTTGTCTTGAATGTCTTCTATATGTCTTCAAGAAAATGAAGCCTGGTTCCGTCTCACCAGCTAGACATTGGAGATGTACAGACTTCTCTTGCATTTATGGCTGTAAACTGTGCCAAGACAAGACCAGGTAGACTTGTCTTAAGACAAGAAGTGCAAGTCTTCATAAATATACCAAATTGCTTTTAAAGAAAATTATATTACCAATTTGTGGCTTTTACATTTGCCAGGGTCAAAATTACAAGAGTTTTCGTCTGTAAATTTTATTGTACATTATACTCCGACCTCTATAAACTATGGACCCCACCGGTAGGGCCTGCCATTTCCAGGAATCAGGTAGCTAGGATAGGACCAAACAGTTGACATCTGCTGAAGATTAAAATTTTATAACCGATAAAACTTGTAATTTTGTGATAGGCTGTGGCTAGACGTACCGAAAAATTGGGTGAGTTGGAAAAGGTGATGGACTAGTCGTCCCGAAAATTATGAAAAAATTTTTCGTTATGAAAAATACTTCACTACTCATCCCGAATTTTGGGACGATGAGACACTCCGTTTGTGATAACTAATTTTTAAATAAGAAAGTCAGAACCTGTTTGTCTCAACAACTGCAGGCATATGAAATTTTCCATAAAAAGATTAAAACTGTCATTTTCTAGAAGTATCTAGTGAACTGTTGGAGATAGGAAAAAAGAGACATTTTTAGATTCGCCATCCAAAGAATATGATTATTGCAGATAAATAAACTTATTAATACATAAAACATAAATACCATGAAGATAAATAATTTAAACATTCTATCAAGTTTGAAGAGGATTAGTGATGACCCTTAGAGGCCTTGGTCTCAAGACATACATTTTTGTCTGCAAGACATCAAAATTAGTCTGGTTCCGTCTCGCGAGCTAAACATACAGAATAACTTGAAATTGTCTTGGATTGGTCTTTACCCAAGATAAAATCAAGACCAAAGATTTTTATCCGGGATGGTCCAAAAATTAACAATTTCTTCGCTGGCATGGTCAGGCGCAATTTCTGATACTTAGAAATTTGTTGGTCGTGATAAGCGAGCTTGCACCAGGTCAAGGCACGATCGGACCCAATAGATGATGAAAAAAAAATACATTTTTCTCAATGTTTAAATGATTATATGTGGAATTTTCAAACATCCAGTCTATTTTTGGAAATGTGCAAAAAATCCTTTACGTTTGACTTTTATAAAATTTTCGATCATGGCAGGCAGCCAGAACCACATCCGGGCCCAACCGAACCGACAAGATGATGAGAAAAAAACATCTCGTTTTTAATTTTTTTTTAATATGAGTTTTTGCTATTTTTAAAGACCCTACATATGTCTGAACTTAAGACTCGAGATAAGAATCACACCAAGACTATATAATTCGACTAATAGGGGGTTTCATAGCCTTCCTATTGATCACCATCATTTTTTTTAAATAAATACCTGCATCTTCGAAGGTCAAATATTAATTTGTTACAAAAATTATTATGATCAATGGAAACGGCATGAAAGCCCCTATATCCAAAATGTATTTATCCAAAATCCACCCTACGCTTTTATCATAAATGATTGATAATATGTCCAATTTTCAAACCAAAAGCTGTTATATTGAAAAATAAGCTTCTTTTTGGACAAAAAAAAGTAAAATACGTGAAATTTACAACAACAAAAATTACACCCATTTCTTCTTGATACGGTAGACCAGGGCAGATTCGTCTGTCACGGTGACGATCTCTATTCAAATAACATCGCTATTTAATTCTTCTTTGAATTAAATAAACTTGGCTCATTACAGAAATGCTGCTATAAACAAAACATTTTCAAATTCCACTTTTTAAAAGATAATTTATATACAAAATTGTTTTGACGACAAAAGGTTTGAAGATTTGTGGGCCGAAATGTAACGTTTGCAACATTTACTAAAATACGTACAGTATGATGATTTGTTATTGAGATGAACCTAACATTATTCCATCATGTAATTATGATAACCAAACTTCATTCAAGTTCAAAATATACTAAATTTAACAATAGTTAAGGCTTCACCAACGCATTGGGACAATTCAACTCAATGATTTTTTAAACAATTACTTTGTTTCTAACATATAAACAAATTTCTAACAATAATGCAACAATAATCAAAGACTTATCACACACGGTGAACAATAGAAGTGAAAACTTGGGTCTTTAGTGCTGATAGTCGAGGTATTCATTACTGAGCTAGAGTTGTAAACAAAATCGAGTTTGAAATTAGCTTATTGATTCAAGTGTAATCGCGGTATTAACTTCTTAGGGCAACTAAAGAGATTACAATTATACAGTATAGATTAATCGGCTAAGAAGATTTAACAAGGACACTGAGCGGGGCAGCGCATGTTGACGGGTCGGCACTGAATATTTAACTCTTCGATCTCATTTTTCTCCGTCCCATTTTACAACGTCTTTGGAAAAGGCGATGAAAATAATATTGAAATCAAATTTTTTAGACCATTCAAAAATTACTTTTATTCCATGCTTTCGGAGAAAGTTGTGCAGTTGTGCGCTATTTTTTATTATTGTTAGATTATTGTTTGAGCTGAATCCATTTTTGGTAGAGGCTGTTAAGAAATAATGCCGCTTACCTCGATTTGGCTGGAAGGCGGGTATCTTGGATTTCATTTTCCACGGAAGTTACATGAAACATTTTCATTTTCAACTCAAAAGTAAGTCCGAAACAGTGAATTTTTCAACTCCACCTGTCTGACCAGAAGTTGTCTCATTTACACCAAGTAGTATAACGCCGTTTTCGTCAGGCGGAACGAAAAGAGTCGAGAGAAAGCATTTAAGCAGGTCATCAATCTTCGCCCGGAACGAACCGTGCCGTCGCGTCGTATCTGGGAATCACAGATGTGACTTTGATTTTGGTCCGACGTTCCCTAGAGAAACCAAGCTAGATTAAGTCGTCGAGTAATTTATCCAGAATTTTCTATCTTCGACATATTGAACCTCGGAATTCTATTCAAACACCTGAGGTTCGAATAAGGGGAATTAAAAAATAAGGAATCAAATTTCAGTCAGTTCATTTCCTAAGAGGGTAAAGTAAGTGATCACTGTAGAATAAGAAGCAACTTACGCTGCAGTATATTCTGAAACTGCACTAGATTCTAATGCATTAGAGAATTTACAACAATGCTAATATCACAGTGAATCCCAGAGATATTTTTTATCTGAAGTTGGATGAAAGCGCTGCTAACAGTTGATATACAGTTGATATACATGGGGTTTACCGTGGTATCATGCGAAATCTTGCCAAATATTCCTACGATGGAAAAAGTTCGACAAAAGTCATGAACCAAAAAAATAACATTTTTAACCAAACTTGAAGGTGAAGAACTATTTACAAAAGCAGGAAAAAAGACAAAATCCATTTCTTGAGAAGAAATAGTTCGGTTAATAAATATTTGTTTGAAATAGTTATTCTGTTTTTTATGTTTCTTGTTTAATCTTATTAAAAAGTCATAAGATTTAAATAATCCTGATAATCAATATATATGGCTCATTTTTTTTATTAAAAGCTTTGCGAAAATTCTGTTCTTAATGTCTGAAGCATCCCCACGAATATAACGTAGGACAAACACTATTTTTTCAAACGAACTTTCTATTACTGTTTACAACTACTTTTTAAAACTTTTCTTGTATTCACAAAGGATCATAATCACTAGGTGAAGTTGTGTATAGCTAAATAGTGTCAAGCGAACCAGTAAAAAGTATATTTATTCAAAACACAACTTCCGCAGCCCCTTTCCAGAATCTTTAGCTTTCTTACTCATGATCCCATTCTACACTGAAATATTCAATTTCACTGTTTTTTGCCTTGGTTCAGGAAATCACGTTTATGCTGTGAAAGAAATATTTTTATCTTGATAATTCAAATAACCTCTTCTCCTAAAACGTTATGACATATTGCAAAGCTATGACATATCGATAATACTGCAATCCTAACTACTGCTAGCCGCTTCCGTGAACAAACAGGACTGAAAAATAAATAGAACTTTGTGAATCAAGTGCGAAATTGCAGACTTTTGAAGAAGGTTGTGACGTTAAAAGCACTTGTCTACAGCTTACAATACAAAACAAGAAATGGTATTGTAGACTATCTGCCAATTAACCAAATGAGTATTTTGATGCTTAAAAGGATCGTGTTTCTGCTTTTTAAAAAATTTAATAGAATTAGTTATAGTTCTGTATGCATGTGAACCATTTTTTCGTAAATTTTTTGAATTACACGATAGATTTTTACTTGGGGAAGAATGGAAAGACGGCAAAAGATAACCCCAGAAAAATGGAGACCAATCACAAATTTAGCGAAATATGATATTTTCAGCATAATTCAATATTCAAATGAAAGTATTATATACACTTTCGATAAAATACTTAAATAAATACTTGAATAAAATACTTTTATTCAATATTGAATTATGATGAGAATATCATACTTCGCTAAATTTCTATCTCACGGTCGTGAGACGTTCAATGAGACGTTCGATCAGCTGATGCATAAAAGCAAAAGGGCAGTGAGGTCTCTGTGATCAAAATGGTTCACATCGCTGCGACATCACAGTACTGATGCGCGTGAAAATAATGCTCAACACTGTGATCGCAGTGGTGGCCGCCGTGAAAGTCTTCACAATGACTCACGCGCATGATCGCCGTGAAGCACTTTCGTGGTCACCGTGAAAACGTCACTTTTACATATTTTCGAGCATTTCGGAGAACTTTTTTCCCCTCACGCGCGTCACCACCGCGAGTCATGGTGACCAGTGCCGTTTTGTTCTCTCCGTGCAGACACGATTTGACATTTTTGGTCGTATTTCGTTAACCCGTGACGATTTTTGAAATTGTATCGGCTTAAATTGAACATAAGACTTCAAAGGCTATGTTTTATGAATTTCCGATTTTTGTGTAAAGTTTCCTAGGTTTTGCCATAAGTTGAAGTCAATGTACAAAATTCGAGAAATTCTTTCACTTTTTCTTTAAAAAACTTCTTACGTTTTTTGAAAGAGTAATCACGTTTTAAAGTCAGCAGTGATTTTTAATACTACTCGCACTAGTCGTGCCGAAAATTTTAAATCGTAGCATGTAGTCTCGCATATTCTCGGCGACATTCGTACGTCCATCGTTGTATATTATAATATACTATATTTAGGTTGTTGCGGTACATCTACCAGTGTGACTGCAGTTAAAAGTACCATCGTTATAGTCAATGGATTGGCGAAGGATCAACAGTTCGGCACTTCATTCCAACCAATTAAATTCACTTGACTATCGCTCGTCAAGTACTGGAGTCAATATCTAGACGTAGATTTGCTATGGTAAACGCAGAAGATTGATTCGGGAAATCTTTCTCAGAATTTGCGTAAAGCTGGGACATAGACGCATTTAGGGAAACTATTAATTGCAGTTGAGTAAAACGAATTTTACTGAAAAAAACAACATTTTTTAGTAGCAGGACTCAAGCGCTGAACCCTTATGATTAAAATTCAACACTCTAACCACTGCGCTACAAAACCTGTTAATTATTTGTTCTTTTTCGAGTATTTTACTTCATACCAATCACCCCCTTTCACGCTCCGTTTTCCCTTCCAATTTTTCTCAAGAAACCTCTTGTTTTCCTCAACTTTGTGTGTTCTTTCATAGTTTAATATGAGACTTTAGAATGTGTTTTCCAATATATTCAATGAACGCTCAACATAGTTTTGAACTCTACTAAAATAATCTTAAGCTTTCCCCAAATGCCTCACGGAAATTTGGTGTAATCTTTTTCCAGTTAATTTTCTCCCTGTGCCAAAAATTCATCAAGACATTTTCATCTTGCTAAATTGTAAAATAAGAAAATGTTTTTTTCTCAACGCCGTGGACAAAATGCGATTTTACCTACTCCTCGATATATCAAAACTCGCTTTTCTCCACGTTGTTGGGAAAAAATATAGTCCGAGTCGAAATTTAGACCCTACTTTGAACCTGCAGTCTACTTTGACTCCATTTAAATCTATAGGCCCTACTTTGAAACTTTAGATGCTACAGTCTTCATATTCAAGAACCTACTTTGACGCTGTAACACCTCTTTGAATCTACTTTGAATCTTTAGACCTTAAATTTTTATAACTCAAGACCCTACAATGTTCGAACTGAAGACTATACTTTGACGTTTTATAAACTTTATAAAAATAAACTAACAATTATTTGTTACTCAAGTTGAATTAACTCATTGGTCATCTTAATGACTGCAGTCACACTCAATTAACAAAAATATTTAGTTTCAGATTCGACCACATTGTCATAAATTATTTATATATAAATAAATACTTCTTTGCAATGCCCAAGCAGAGAAAAATATTTTCTCTCAACTGAAAATGCTGAAAATTTGTATATGAATAATATGCATCACGGAAAATTACTAAATATTGTTGATTAATAAGTCATTATGAACATTTTCATAAATAACTAATGAGATTGTGCATTATTGACAGTCATGCAGGTATTCATTTATCTCAAAAAATTAATTTATAATTGGTTTCAAAGTGGTTGAGAATCACAACAAATTATAAGAATAAAATATTTTATATCGTTAGCAACAAATATTATAAATAATTTAAAAAATTGAAAAATATATTCAAATATATATTTAATAATAATAATAATTTAAATTTACAGATTGCTCTTACATTTTATCAGAGTATTACGCTTAATCTATTTGCAACATGATTTCGTAAAAAAATCATTTTTTCCAAGGAATAGTACCACTTTTTTAATTGTTTGTATGTATGTATACCATTAAGCCATTTCCCTTTCAGGGTAGGCGTGACACTACCCGATTCGGGTAGTGTTTCTAGGTGGATAGTTTTCTTGTAGTTATAAATAACTACAAGTTTGGGCTCACCACACCCATAATATGCCAACAGCACACAGTATTCTCGAATGGTCACCCATCCAAGTACTAACCGCGCCCAACGCTGCTTAACTTCAGTGATCTGACGAGAACTGGTTTTTTCAGCGTGGCATGGCCGTTTAATTATTTTTATTACTCAACAATAACAACTGAGAGTTTTTGAAACATGTTCTTAGAGAAATATTACTATTTACGTGTCTACCACTTGATTTAGTGGGAAAAATCATATCTTTCCATGAGAAAATGTTTACTCTTTTAATTTTTTTATAATATTTGTTATATAATAAGAAAATCCAAACGTATGAAAAATAATTGACTACTCATCTCGAATTTCGGGACGACGAGACACTTCGTTATAAAACCAGTGATCTTATTGTTAATATTAACTTATTTCCTGACGAATATTAGGTTGAATCGTAAGCTAAATATGTAATGAAAAACTAAATGTGTAATTCAATTAATTATGATGCCGAACGAGTTTTTCAGAGGTAAAAAAATATTGTTGTAAAAATTGCTACTTTTGACATTGCATTCGTTTAAATCATAAATTACGCAGAATCAAATTTAAATATCCAGCCTCAAGTTCTTGTGAAGTGTATAACGGTGAATACTTCTAAAAAACAGAAAAAAAACTTATATTAAACTCTTCAAAAATGGTTTCAAATATTTTACCAGACAAAAAGTTAAAATCGAAGACATCCTAACGCGCTCCGTTAGGTGAATCGGTTAGGGCGTTAGGCGTTTCTTTGGTAAATAAACTGAGTACCTGCGAACACGGTTTGGATCCTTAGTACTTGCGGATTTTCCAATGTACTATCTAGCGACATAATTGAAAAATATTATCAATAATATATCTATGAAATAGTTGGGAATATCCTTGATATCTATATCACGGATATTATTTTTTTTCTGATAAATAACAAATGTTATTTTTATTTATCCATATTGGTGTGAGATTATAGAGAACCTGCTTTGATGCCACAAGTCCTACATGTAGTAGTTGGATGCTCAAAAGAGGATCTAATATGCATTGAATACAGACCCTACTTTGACGCTAAACGTGGACAAACGGCCGATTTCGGACACTTTTAGCGTCAAAATAGGGTCTAAATTACATAGAAATCGCTCCTTACTTAGAACCTAATTTGCTGCTCCCACACTGAAAAAAATTCTTAGTAGATTTGACTACTTTTCAACTAAGTTGCTTAGTTCCCTAAGGCCCCAATGTCACTTTTGTAGTCAAACTAATTATGTGATATATAGTTAAGTGAAGTAAGAAAAGCAGTCGTTGTAGCTAATATTTGTGGTTGATTTGACTGAAGTCAATGAGAATTGAAACAAGTAAGATTTAGGTAGTAAATCCAACTACTTTTCTTAGTTCCCTAAAGCCCCAATGTAATTTTTGTTGTTAAGTGAACTGTAAGGAAGTGGTTAAAGTAATTAAGGTTAACAGTTGATTTAATTAATTTTCTTAGTTAGTTTAACCAATTCTTTAGTTATTTTAACTGATATTTTCTTAGAAAATCCAACTACTTTTCTTAGTTACCTGACGCCCCAATGTAATTCTTGTAGTTAAGTGAACTGTAAGGAAAGTAGTTAAAGTGAACGAAGTAAATAGTCATTCTGATTGATTTTCTTAGCAGGATTAACTAACTTGAATACTGCTTTATGTAATATTTTTTTAGTCAATATCAAGATTTCTTTGTTCCCTGCCCAAATATAATTTGTGTAGTAAACTATACTTATAAGAAACTATGAATATTTATAGGTATAATAAGGATACTCCGAATATAAAAGAAATCGTATATGTTCGAAAGAAACAAATGTTTATTTCAATTAGCGGTATCGGAGCACGTGCTGGAGCCGGTAACGCATTATTATTTGGCTGTTCGCTACTCTGGTCCTGGGGAAGCTTGACCTCAGAAACCTCGACGTCTTTCGCACTTGTAGCTGCATATTTTTTTAACTTTTTCACTTGAAAGCGACGAATTTATTAAACGTGGCGTGGTCTCCAATCTCATGAACCGCACGCGAAGAAAAGCCGACCGGCAAGACCGTTGCAAGTCAAGACCTTCCAGAGCGCCCTAGCGCAAGCGCAGTACGTGTCACATTTAGCATTTCATATTTTCAGGGCATATTTAGCATGTTTCATACGTGGCTGAATTGAATTATAGTTTTAAAAATATCGGGCAATAATTAAAATATAAACTTAACAAAGTTGGTAAATTTTTTCATCTAAAAATGTTACTAAACATAACTATGGCTGTGTGTTAGCAAAAAGATAATACATTTTACTATTTTTCGGCTCAACTGCTGTTGTATGGTAAATGTAACTACTTCCATTTTACCAACAGAGCTGCGGTTCAGTTTACTGTTTCCGACTTGTTAACTTAACAACGAAGATCAGTTATTGTTACTCATTTTCCACAGTTAGTTGCATTTTGAAAGTAGTGTAACTGTTTCAACTAAAAGTATTAATAATCCCAGCTGTAGTTGTATGGTTAAAGAAAAAATGGTAGATTTTACCACTTTTTCCGCTTTTGTCCCTACTACTATGGTGTAGTAACTTCTACTGTTTCTGTTTACTGACAGAACTGCGTTTGATTTTACTGTTAATGACATGTTATTTTTACTACATATTCAGTTAATATTACTACTTCGACGTAGTCAGTTCTACTACTTGATACTTGTTATCCTTTTAACTACCTAAAATAGTAATTTGAACTACTATGTTTTAACTACAGCAATAATGGTATTATCCACTAAGCAATCATGGTTAGTTTAAATAAGAAAGTAGTTGGATTTACTACTTTCCACTCAACTACATGACTTAGTTGAATATTTCGCCAGCATTTTTTTCAGTGCAGCGGCGATTGAGGTAGGAGTTACAGGTTCAAAGTAGGGCCCAAATTTCGACTCGGGAGTCCTCAGCTGGTGCAGAAGAGCTTTTTTAACTCATGTGATTGCAAAACTCGCCTTCGGCTCGCGTTACAAACTTCACATTCGTTGAAAAAGCTCCTTCTGCACTCGTTGAGAAATATACTATTTTTTACTACAATCAATATAATTTATGTTACTGCTTCCTGAATATTATTTTATAGTTAAAAAATTAAACGTAATATACTTGGGAAAAATATTGTAGTGAAAAGCTGCCGTTCTACGGAAAAGTAGTAATTGCAAGAAATCGAAAATTGAGTTTTTCATTTCACTGAAAGAGAGATCTATCGATCTGACAAAATACTGTGTGTCAATTGTTAATATTATTTAAATTAATGATTGCATGATCAGTTTCAAAGGCTGCAACATCTGCTTTTTATCTGTCATTCTGCGAACTCAATTCCCGATTTGGTCTACTTTATGCTTTTTCAATTACTACTGATACTTCCAAATGGCATATTTTCAAAGCTACTTTGGTCTATAGTACATAAATGTGCAGTTTGCCTTTATGATAGCTACCCGACGCTAAGTATAATACGGAGGTGCATTTACGGAGGAACATACGGTACAAGGTATCTGGTTTCGCTATCTCTCAATCTGTCGTGAAGTCTATATTGCAGGGTGTAGGAAGTAATCGCTTTCCATTGACAGTTTGTGACCTGATGATTTTTCCTTCTACACTAATATCAGCTCGTAGATTACAGGTTTCAGGAGGTGCATAAATATATTTAAAAAGAATTTCAAAGTTAGTACGGACTCTTATTCAATTGCATATATCTTAAAATGCGTTAAAAAAGTGTTTTGCCTATATAGCAACTTAACAAAAAAAAACACAAAAGTCATTTTTATGTGGAAATGGATTGAAACGCTATACAAATATTTGAAAACTACAGTGACCGTAGGGGTGTGCAAAACTGGTGCGGGAAAAAACTGATGCGCTTTGTAAATATAAACTTAAATAAAATAGAAGCCTTTTTTAGTTCTAACAGGATGTACACATTTTTCAATAAAAGCACATAGTAACCTTGAGGTGTATAAGTTTGATTAAACCAGAAGATTCATACAAATTTAACACAATTTTATAATAACTTGAGCACATGAAACAATTGCTCAATTCGGTAAGATCAAATTTGCTTATTCATTTAAAGACATGAGAATGACAACTGAATAAGGACCATTTGAAATTGGCACCTAGAATACTTTATTTTAAATGTAACAAAGCGCTAACTTCATATGGTCCTTATTACCTTATTTCCAAAACAGCCGTACATTTTTGTAATTTATTTGTAAAAGAAACATAGCATGAAAACACAGCTTACAGCATGATAAAGCTCACTTTATTGCGCTTAAGAGAAGTCCCAATTTGTTTATGTACACGAATTGATTTGAAAAATATACTTCTGTAAAAGGTAAAAACCGTGGCTTTTTTGCGTCACTCTGTCGTTGCTTGACTTTCGATGAAGACATCTTTGAACTGAACAATGTAAAAAATTAGAAGAAAATCATATAGATGCTTTTATATTTTGACTATACGTACGTAAAAACGAAATTTCAATATATTAATCACAATTAACGTAAAATGCATTTGAAGATGACTGTGCTATCTCTCGTAATATACGTAGTAGAAAGTTATATTTTGGCTTAAATTACTTGGAAAATTTCGAAAAATGCAATCGAATAATAATTAGGAATGCCAATCTTGAAACCTATTAATTACGGACAAGTAATCCTGGGAGATCGGTGAATGGTAGTGTGGGTGTGAGGACACAGCTTTTTACAGCTTTTTACACAGCTTTACCATAGCTAAAGGGTCTCCTCGGAGGTGTGCTCATTCATAAGGTGCAGCCTTTTTCTAAAAAAAGGGAAAAGGTACTTTGATTTCCAATGCCTTTTCGTGCATTAGCTATCTCTTTTAAATGGGTAGACCCTCTAGCTATGGTATGCCGCTGTGTCCTCTCACCCACACTACCATTCATCGGCCTTCCAGGATTATTTTGTTATTAACTAATAGGTTTCAAATTTGTTATTCCTCATTATTATTCGATTGCATTTGTGGAAATTTTCCAAGCAATTTAAGCCAAAATATAACTCAGAGATAGCACAGTCATCTTCAAATGCATTCTACGTTAATTGTTATTAATATACCTACTGAAATTTCGTTTTTACGTAGGTATAGTCAAAATATGATAGCATCTATGTGATTTTTTTCAAATTTTTTACAGTATACAGTTCAAAGATGTCCTTTACGAAAGTAAAGCAACAACAGAGTGACGCGAAAAAAATACGATTTTCTTCTTTTCGCGAAGGATATTTTCTAAACAAATTTTTGTACATAAACAAATGGGGACTTGTCTTAAGCACAATAAAGTAAGTTTTATCCTGGAATATGCTGTGTTTTCATGCGATTTTTCTTTTACGAGTAGATTACAAAAATGTCCAGCTGTTTTGGAGGGTTCTTCGTAAAGTGAACGGATAGTAGGAGTGGGCATTTCTAAATGCCCCGAACTAGCTGTGAGCGCTTCTAAGTGCACCGAACTAGGTGTGGACCATCTCAAATGCACCAAACTATAGGTCTGGCAAAAATGAAGCGTAACGAACCCGTTTTAGTTGTCTTTATATTCAGAGAACGCATTTTGGGAATAAATAAAACATCCTTTTTGTGATAAAACACTAGCATTTTTATTGAGACACATTCTAAAGCACAAAACGTCAAGGATGACAAAAAGCAGGTATCATGTATTAGAATACCAATGTATAAAGGCGATAAGGTTTAAAATTACTATTATGTATTTTTTAAATTAAGATCGATCAGAATTCTATTTTATCATGAATAATTTAATGCAAAATGAGCATGAAAAAGATTCATAATTAAAAAACAGACTTCTAAACTACCTCACTTTCGGCTCATTGGAGACAAAAATAACCAAATGAAAAAAGAGGGAGAAAAGGAGAAAAAGTCAACCAAAAACCAACCTCTCACTTTTTCCTTTATCCGTCTTTCTTATACATACTACCAAGGAACCAACATGTTTCGGATTCAATTTAGACTCCCTCATCAGGGATTATTTATAGGAAAACTACAAGGTATGATAAATATATTATTATGCTAATTGAAAAAATCTGAAACATAATACCTGCAAATAAAAGTAATATCTATATGTGTACACTCACATACACATATACACACACATATCACTTTTTTAAAAAAGATTACTTAATCTAATTTTGCATTCATTAGTGAAAAATTGACCAAGATATACAAAAATTATTATTTATACTAAGATTAAAAAGTATCTAAAATTCAAAGAAATATTTAAGATTGAAAAAGAAGAAAAATGGTAATCAATTAACTTCCTGTGTATGATGTTTGTAAATATTATGATCCAAATATTATTCACCCCGACACTAATTGAAAAGCTGTTGAAAGAACACCGTCACGAATAATTGTGGAAATTTTGTTTTAATTGATATTAAAAAAGAAAAATTATTTTAAATGAAAATATCACTAACAAAAATTACGTGGTGAAGTATTCAAAGTACTAAGGCAAACTGAACTTATTTTTTAACTCGAAAACTCTCAAGGCAATGAACAGATTTTAGAAATCGTTTTCTCCGACTTTTAAGAGAAAGAGGGAGAGAGAGAGAGAAAGAAAGGACCCTTTTTATTTTTATAGCTTTTCGTTTGCCAGGACAAGTGACATAGTTTTCAACGAACGTCTCGAACTAACCCAAAACATCATAAAATGCACGTATTACAAAAAATTTGTCTTAAAGATCTGAGACAAAACACAAAATATAAGAAATCGTTACAAAAATCATTATCTATTCTTCAGAAATAAATTCAAAAATAAGATATGAAAAGTGATCTGTAAATGAAAGACATAAGTAAAAAAAAAATTTAAATAGAAAATTCAGCATAAGATTATTACAAAAGTACTCATTGGTACATAAGAAAAATTATGCACATATTTTGTATATATGGCATCTTCCTCAGAATACCTTTGGTTATAGGCAACAAGGGTATAACAATTTATTTTTGATAAGTATATTGTTGATTTCAAAATTGGTACAGTATGTACATCCCATTAGCAACCTTATTTTCCAATAAGTACCGGGAAGATATTTAAAAAAATAATAAAATAATTTTTTTTTTGTTTAACATATATCATGTATAAATATAAACATTGTTCATTTTTTAAAACCTGAGAATATGTAAATTATGAATATTGAAGAAGGAAAAAAGACCATAGTGCCCAGATCTAATGTTTGTGGGTGATTCAAAACCAATCTATTTAGATTATTACATTTTCACAAATAGGAAAAAGAAACAATCCAAAAAAATTTATGAATGTCTAAAATTGCTAATATTTAGTGCATTCTTCTTACGACATTTTTTAAATAAAAAGATTTCTTTCAAAAAATTGAGGTAAAAATTATTTAGACTCAATTAAAAGAAATCAGAAAATATGCATAAACAAACCCTGCAGATTGGAAACGAATCATTTGTTTAGTGTCTCTATTTAAAAATTTTTTAAATTAAGATCGATCAGAATTCTATTCTATCGTGAATAATTGTATGCAAAATGAGCATGAAACAGATTCATATCATAATATTTACAAACATCATACACAGGAAGTTAATTGATTACCATTTTTCTTCTTTTTTAATCTTAAATATTTCTTTGAATTTTTGATACTTTTTAATGTTAGTATAAATAATAATTTTTTTATATTTTGGTCAATTTTTCACTAATGAATGCAAAATTATATTAAGTAATCTTTTTTAAAAAAGTGATATGTGTGTGTACATGTGAATGTGAGTTTACACGTCTAGATATTACTTTTATTTGCAGGTATTATGTTTCAGATTTTTTCAATTAGCAGAATAATATATTTATCATACCTTGTAGTTTTCCTATAAATAATCCCTGATGAGGGAGTCTAAATTGACTCCGAAACATGATGGTTCCCTGGTAGAATAAGAAAGACGGATAAAGGAAAAAGTGAGAGGTTGGTTTTTGGTTGACTTTTTCTCCTTTTCTCCCTCTTTTTCATTTGGTTATTTTTATCTCTAATGATTCGAAAAGTGATTTAGTTTAGATGTCTGTTTTTTAATTCTGATCGATCTTAATTTAAAAAATTTTTAAATAGAGACACTAAACAAATGATTCATTTCCAATCTGCAGGGTTTGTTTATGCATATTTTCTGATTTTTTTTAATTGAGTCTAAATAATTTTTACCTCAACTTTTTGAAAGAAATCTTTTTATTAAACAAATTTTGTAAGAAGAATGCACTAAATATTAGCAATTTTAGAAATTTATAAAAAAATTTGGATTATTTCTTTTTGCTATTTGTGAAAATGTGATAATCTAAATAGATTGGTTTTGAATCACCCACAAACTATTATGTCGTTTTAAAAAATTCAAGGAAAAAACGATTTCCGAAGTTTTCAAACGATTTTGGAAGGAATTATCATAAAACAATTCTTCGAAAAGAACGTTAATGTGTTTTATAACTTTTAAACTTTAACTTCATCCTACTATGATCTATGTTTATTCTGTGCTAATTAATATTTTATTTCATTATTAAATTTGTCTTACACTTCTAACCTGGACCAAATGTAGTATTTCTCGTAAGCCAAGTTAAATGCTTTGATAACACAATAATTGTTTACGTATATATACTTGACAGTACTTTTGTTCATATTTGAAATTTCGCTTTCAATAAAACAAAACACGAATTGGTTTCTATTACCACCAAGAAAAGTCATCTAACTGCTACTAAGATACAAAACTCGAAGCATATAGAAAGAGAAATTATAGACTGCCATCTTTCTTCTCACTTATTAATTTTGTATAACGTTGTGATATAATTAACTCACTTTCTAATTTTTCACTTAAACTATCCATTATTTGTTTTTCAAACTCGTATTTTGTACTATTTCCAACTGATTCGCAATTAGCATTTTCCGTTGTGTCCACAGTATCATAAACAGCACCACTCTCCACAAGCATAAAACTCTTATACTTAACATTCGACACTTTATTTACAGAATGCGTAGGCGAAATACAAGTCTATAAAAAGGGATGATGAGTCAGTGAGATAGTTTTGTCTATTGACTGAAGGAAGTTGCGACTTGTGGTAGGAGGTTTTGGATGCACCCAGTTTGTGACGCAGAATTTTGGGAAGTAATTAATAATTATCAAGATGTGTGACTAAATAACACTTTCAACTTATAGTATCATCAATTCCAGTGCAAAAAACAGTCTATTTTTATAAATTTAGAACACAAAATGGTATTTTAGAGGCATTGTACTGTAGAATTAGGTTTTTACGGAAGCCTCTAACAGTTTTTTACAACTAAATTTAATCTTCGTTCTATTTCAAGTTTGGATTCTGGATCAAGGCAGGAATTTATCTATTTCAATTGCAAGTGATATTGCATTGATAAAAGATCTGCCCGCTGTGCGGGCACACTCTCATCGCGCGCGCGGCTCGCTTCGCTAGCAAGTTTGAGCGCGCATTCGATTAAATATTTATCTCGTGTTTCGCGTTCGATAATGTATTTACCCGCGCTACGCGTTTAGTCTTCGTATTTCCTCCATATTTGTGCACAGAGGTTTTAAAATTAAAGATCAAATCATCGACAACTGTCATTTGCATCAACTGCAAATATCAAATGCTAATACAGATATTGCAAAATAATTTACAAATTTGGTTTTTCATGATTACTTTAATATTTGTTCCTTATTTTGCACTTATTTTTATTGTCAGCTAATAAGCATTGGTATTGAAACATATTTATTTTAATTGTCTTGTTTTTATAATTAAAGAGAGTGCGCATCCTATAAAAAACAATTTTGTTAATCAACATTTTATTGCACCTTGCGTCGTTTGTACTTAATTAATTTGTTTATTTTCAATGTTATTTTTTACGGTTTAAACAAAAAACGGGTCCCATTAAAAAATTATTAATAACAAATATGTAGTTATTTTTTGGGTAAACAACTTTTGTATATTCATTTTTTTTGTAACTTGTGTCGTTTGTCCAAAAATTTAATTTTTTTAGTGTTGTTTTTTACCAAAATGAAACAAAAACTATGCGTCATATTTTTCCGTATCTTGTATGGTTTGGCCGCAAAATGGAATTTTTTATTTTTCATTATTCTTTCAGGGCTTTCAAAAAGTAACGTTTTTCTTTTCTTGACTTTTTTCATGTCGTGCGTTGTTTGGCTGAAAATTTTTATTTTATTTTTTTTTTTTTGCGAATGTTGTATCTCTGATAATTTTCTTTTTATCTAAAAAACTCGTAGGGATAAATCATTCCAATTTTCGAGTTCTACAAATAGCCGTACATAGAGTTTTTGAACATTAAAAAAAAGTTACCTGAAAATTTTTGGAAATGCTCTAATTTTTTTCATTTTCAGCCAAAATAGTTGGCTCAAGAACTTGTCCTTCAGTTTCTGACACTTACGGAGTGTACCGAGGGCCAATCTAATAGATTAATTATGGGCAAAATATGGGCTGAGCAGGCCCTGCATACAGACAGACAGATTTGTTAAATCCTGTTTTTCGGGTTCGGAGGGTCTCCAAACGTGGAAATTTGACAAAAACAGGGGGGCGGGTCAAATTTTACATAAATCGCTTCGCTGATGAGAATGTAAAAATGTAAATGCCGACCAAGAAATGTTAAATAGAATTCCAAATGTCATGCCAACATTTCGTGTAGAAATAAATAGGCATGAAGCTAATATTTATTAATAAACTTTAACGAATTTTGACATCGGCGAAATCTTGCCAAATATTTCTACGACGGAAAAAGTTAGAAAAATGTCCTGAACCAAAGAAATAACATTTTTAACCAAACTTTGAAGTAAAGAACTATTTACAGAATCAGGGGAACAGGCAGAACCCATTCCTTGAGAAACTTGAGCACGAGTTCTTTTTGGGTCCTTAATTGCAAATCTCCAGTTAGACTTTTAAAATTCAAAAAAAAGAAAACAATATGGCGGACGCCACAATTGAAGAATTTATACATTTTTGTAAAAATCAGTACGCAGAGTTTTTTTTTGAGTCGCTGATTACGAATCTCAAGTCAGACTTTTAAAATTTTAAATGGCCTTATTTTCAATTTTTCTTCCTCCTAGAGAAATCTTTTTTACATTTTTTTTATAATCTAAATTTTCACTTGATGCACTTATTACAGGATCTAAAGAAACGAGCATGAAATGGACAATTATCTCATTTAGTTTTGATCTTGACAAGAATCCACTGACTTTTCCGTTGCAGGCAAAACTTTATAATTTTTTTAATAAAATTGGTACGCACTTTTAGAAAAGCTCTTTTACTTCCAAATTGGTTAATTAATCAGGATTATCCTTTCTGGTGCAAAATTTCCGAAAATCTGACATAAGATTCACAATCAGCTTAAGGGTCTCATCAGGCTATAGTTCTGAAATAGTTGAACCACAGGGCTGCATCACGAGGTGTAGCTGCTCTGGGGAACTGACGGTCTCTAGTCTGTGGGACCGAAACTAAGGAACGATCCTTCCAGGAGGTTATACCCAAGCCGCCTGGATTATCGAGGGCGCGAGTTCTCATGCTCCCAAGCCATGATGTGGTCGCCGTGTCACGGCCTGAATGGCACCAGGGTTAACCATTCCTTGAACACACCGAATTACCCCTCTTAGTCGAGGCGGACACTCCGGAGTCACAAAGGAGGTGTCTTAACGGAGACTTTGGGATACTAGGTCGAATCCCGTAGAATGTAGGCCCGCTTCCTGCAAGCAGGGCTCTGCAGGGGGTGTTTTTTTTATTTCCTTAGCTACACGGAGGAACGAAATGGGCGATACACAGAAATTAATAAGAATAATGAGGGCTATGATCCGGGGCCCAACTTTAACCCACCGCCAAAGGTGAACGGTTTCTCAGTGGCCATCCTACCAAGAGTGGTGCAGACTTTTAGCACTGTTGACGGCAATCAAGTTACTACGGTGAAAGAACAGTTACGGGGCTCTCCGCAGGGCGGGAAACCCATAGCGGTACCCAGAGAAGGAAAACCCGCTTAGCGTGGCTTTCAAACAGCAGCCAAGGCACCTCACAAGGGGCCATGGGTGCAGAAACATCATCTGGAGCAACTCCTTAGGCTCGTGCTACAGGCAAGGGGAGGAAGGACTCCAAAGACACTCCCCCGAACTGGCAGTCGAAACGACAGAAGACTCTGGAAACACAGGGCCTTGCTTTCGCTCAGATGGCTAACAACGCCCTGGTGAGATTTGTCGTTGTGTCGGGTTGTCCTAAAGCAGGCCTGCCCTAGTAGTGGAAAACTGCTCATTTGCCAGATGGGAATTTAACACCACCACCGATCTCTATTCATTCAACTTCACGGGAGCGACCACCCCCCAAGCCTCTGGACCAGTAAAGAGGGAAGTGGTGGTGGAACTCGAACATGTGGCGAATGAGCAGTTTTCCCTTACTTGGACAGGCCTGTCCTAAAGCCTGTCTAACTTCAAAGGAGCTGGACAGACTGGGGTGGAAATCTCTGAAGAGATCGACGCGTTACCCTGCGAGGAGCGCGCCCACAGATTTAACGACATCTTTATCAGGTCACGGGCCACCGTAGTGGAGGCCGCAGACATCAGGTCGCGGGTCTGGCTAGTAGAGGGAACTCCAGCGTTCAGTCTCAAGGAGAAACTAAATCTGAAGTTGAAGGAGACAGAATGTCTCCAAAGGTACCGCAGAGCGACCGTACTGATTCCCAGCACCCCCGAGGATCTGTCATTCATTCTGGAGTTCCTGAACTTCCAGGACCCCACTCTACGAACCAATTCTTGAAAGGTATATTCAAGCAGACAAGGCCCTGCCCCTACAAAAAATTCAGAGCATTTCAAAAATGGGTAGCAAATTGGAAGAATTTGTTAAAATCAATAATATATTATGATCTCATCTGAAAAATACATTAGGAAAGTTAAGACTATTCCTCCTTTTTCAAAGAAAAGTATGTATGCAGAGGGAAAACTGTTTAATTTAGTCATTTTTGCGTAAACTGACATTTTGAAATGGTAATCTCAAATAACCTGAGAATTGAAAATTCTCATTTTACGGAAAAATTAATAGAGTAAACAGTTTTTCCCTTTGAATACGCACTTTTATTAAAAAATTGAGTACCGCTTCGTATTCGCAAAATATTTAATGCAATTATTGATTGACTAAAATAAGGTAATTAAATCTTGCAGTTAAAGCATGATTCCAACAGTCTTGTTTTTGTTTAAAATTTTCAGAGAGTTGTCGAAAATTATTTTTTCACTTATAGGAAAGTTTCCTAGAGGTCAATTATGTTGATGATGATCACGTTTTAATTTAAATAGCGAATGAAAACTTATTAGTCGTGTTGCTGTCTTTTTTCATCATTTCCGCTTCATTGTGACCTAGAGGTTAGATTATAAATGCTTACACGCATGTGAGGGTGAGCGCAGAAAAAATTATATTTTGCTATCTTCCTGTATATGTACTTTATACTTAAAAAAGTTTTATTAATAAAATTATTTATGTTGTTTCATAATACAATATTTGACAAATATCACTACTTTAAAATTAAGCTCTTAGTCTAGCTTCCTCGAGGAAGAGGTATTTTCAACACCTGGACTACCAGGTTTAATTATCAGAACAACCGGAATTTTGAAAAGCCATCCGGGTACTTCAAATTTCAGTTATTAATCTTACTTCCCCGAGAAAAATGTATTTTTGAACACCTGGGATACCAGGGTTACTTTTAAGAACAATGAAACTTCGAAAAAACCATCGAAGTACCTTCATTTTCAATTCTTCAATCATCTTCCCCGAGGAAGATGTATTTTGAACATCTAGACTACCAGGATTACTTTTACGACCGACGCGACCTATGCAACACCATCTGAGTATCTTAAATTTCAGTTCTCATACCAACCAACCTCTTAAAGGAAGATGTATTTTTAACACCTGGAGTACCAGGATTACCTAATAGAGTGAGGAGACCTTCAAAAACCCATCAAAGTATGTCTCCAATTTTAATTTAGACGACAACTTTCCTTGAGAAAGCGGTATTTTCAAGATCTGCATAAGCAGGTTTTATTATTAGAACGACCAGACCTTTGAAAAATCATCCAAACATCTCAACTTGTGACCTATTGTGCCTTTGCATGTACGTCGTTCCCGCGTAAGCTGGACAACCAAACAGTATGTGTCCTAGGTGCTCGGGGTGTGCACGACACGCTCAGCAGCTATCATCGGGAATAGCATGGCTCAAAATGTGGCGATGGCATGCTGAAGTGGAAATGACGTCGTGTCCGACTTCAATCTGGGTGATTTAAGGAAAGCAAACGTTAGCTCAAACGACATCAACTGATCCTTCACATTCCTGTGGAAGATGCCGTGCATTCTCTTGTCGAGGAGCTATTGGTGGAATTTTGCTTTCTTCATTCGGTCCTTCAGAATTGAGTACTCGAGATGGATAATGTTTGATGCGTTTGTGTCAGCCCTGTTATTAAAGTCGAGGCCAAGTATTTCAACAGCCTTCTCGGCTGCTTTGTACACAAAAGCTCCATTGCCCACTTCTTCGTGTTTCTGACCATTTCAAGAAGAGTGTCTCGTCCATTTTCGACTATATTTTCTGTACCCGGAATGATCCTGTTGCAAAGATATTCGAGATTCCGCATTTCGCGACAACTTTGACGGCGTGAGAGGTAAAGTCGCGGAACGGGCAACTTCAGGTGCAAGCTTTTTTTCATGTGCTTAACCCTTCATGACCCGATGTCGAGGGATGTTTAGATCTAGATTTAGATGCTCTGCATTTCTAGCACAGATCTTGAGATTATCCATGTAAAATACATGCGTGAACTTATGATTACGATATTGAGGTTTGCCGCCGAATTACCTTGGGAATCGCGGAGTGCGAGCGATAGTGAAAATAATGTGAGACAAAAGGGTAGAGGGCTCATGGTGTCACCCTGTAAGACACCTCTCTGGTAGGTGACGCTGTTACTTTTCACACGATGTTTCCCAGATGAGATAGTAAATCTGGTTTTCCGAAGGGGCATCAAAGTATTTATGCATCTCACTATGTGTGGATGAACTTTAAAGCTTTCCAAAAGACAGATGATAAGTCTGTGGGAGGTTGAATCGAAAGCTTTCCCGTAATCAATCTAGATCATCGACAGGTAACGCTGGTAGGCCAGGTGCTCCCAACATCCTGTTTTAATAGAATTTCCCATGCCGAATATTAATGCGGGCTTTAAAGTAGTCTAGGGCTCTCTGTTTTTGAGAAAAATGCAATTCAATTTTCTATTTTAAACCTTTATGGTCAATATGGCGGACGATAATTGGAAAACTGAACCGATATGACTGAAAATTACTGTAAGGCAGTTTTTCGGGTTGCTGAGTCAAAATTTTAAAATTCAGAAGGAAGGATTCGATATGGCGAAACAACATCGTAAAAATGTAACCGATTTTATTAAAAATCGCTGATTAGAGGTTTTTCATATCGCCGACCAAATTAAAAAATTTTTTATCGCGAATCCAATATGGCAGACCGAACTTGTAAAATGAAACAGATTTGATTAAGAAGTGCTGCTTGTGGGTTTTTTAGGTTTCTGATTTAAAATCTGTAGTCTAAATTTGAAAATTAAAAATGGCGGATTCAATACTTAAGAAAGTGTTTGGTTTACTCTAATAATGTTTGTATCAAGCAAAGTCCCGATTTTAGAATTTTCATGTCTTTGATGTGGATTTTTGGGGCCTCCTGAGCTTTCGGAATCCAATGCCATCATCAGTTCTAAATTACGCAAATGTTACTCTTCCAAATTTAAAGCTACGATATCACAAAATAGCTCCGAAGATTTATTCAATATTTCTTATAAAGAGAAAAGGATAGAAAATGTAATCAGAAAACTATAGGTATTTTAATATGCATGTGCTGTCATGGAAAAAAAAGAAATAATTACCCACAACCAATTTTAACCTTTGTTCTTGGCTGCGGTGGACACTCATTCGTTAATTACTTTAGCATGAGGTCTAAGCGTAAAAGAATTTGAATGAAAGGAGCAAACATGACTAATAATTAGAGCATGTCAAATATTTCAGCCTCATAATAGATAACTAGTGATTAATAATCGAAATCCTTTGAATAAATGTCAAGTTCAGTGTAGGTTTTCAAATTCATAATATACATTTTTACATAAAATCGATCATATCGGTCCGTCTTGGATCCCTAATTACCCCGGTTGACAGTAGCTTTTTTCAGTATATTTATTATTTAAACTATCCTAGTTAAAAAAAATATTTTTTCTCGGTTTTTTATATAGTTATTTTGTTCAGTTTTTTAATGCTTAATTTCTTTTTTAGTTCCGCCAACAGTTTTGGGGAAAAAGTGGGAGGGTACGAATCACAAGGATCGTCAAGATTATACATGTACTCGATCCCAAAATTTCTCTTGCCGGCTCTGACTAAATAATCGTGACGCACACTGACGCTCGGGTAACTTTGGAAACTCTGGACCCATATGTCTCCACATTCGGCAATGAATTTCCTATTTTAAATGGGAATTTTCTCAAAGATTTGTGAACTCTTTTATTGCAAAATATTCAAGTCTTTCTCCTTTCACCACCCATTCCTATTGACAATAGTAATATATCTGAACTATTTTGAAACTTAAGTTATTTAAACTGCTAGTTACTACAATTCCGGTTGCATTATTTATTTCTGTAGGTATCACTTTTTCCTAATTTGACTTTGCTATCGATAAATAATACTCCTCGCAACTGCCAGTGGCAATTAATATTTTTGAATATATTTATATTTTATTAATATTATTATTTATTTGATTTTCATTTTTTTTAAATTTTTTTACGTTAGAAGTACAAAATATACTCAGTTTCAGTTGCTCTAGGAACATAAGTATAACAGCACAAAAATCCTTCGACTACATAATTTAATCTTAAGCAAAAATCATGTGTTCAGTTTAGCAACAAAATGACAGATCAGTTGGACGAAACCAAAAAATTACATAGTTTATAATATGATATAGATTGTTTAATTTACTAGTTTCTCGCTACCGTTTTTTTTCGTTTTAAGGAATGAATCAAGTAAAAATTCACATAAAAAAAAACATTTGAGGGTTCCTTCTTAGTTCATTGATATCCGATAGATGTCGACTCGCAAGTTTGAGCGCGCCTAGGGCACGCGACTGTTGGATCTCGCGCTTCGCGCTCGATCATATATTTATCTCGCGCTTCGCGCCCGATTATGTATTCACCTCGCGCTACGCGCTCGGGCGTATTTGCATCGCGCTTTACGTTAGGCTCCTCTAGATTTTTGAACTTCGTGTTCGACTTCGATGAAAAGAAAAATTTTGTTTGCAAATATTATAAAATTATCAAAACCTCTACATATTAAGTGATTGTTAAATTTATTTTTATTTTAGACTGAAAAGGAACTTTATTTACTCAAGGTTCTATCGACCTTAAGGAACACATTCTCATCCAGACACTCGCGCTTCGCGCTCGATATTTGATTTGAAAATCATTTGAACCGTATGATAGAAACAAAAAAGTTTGAGGGCACTTACGGCGTGCGATTTGGTAAATACACTGAGCGCGCACTTTGTGCTTCGTGTTATATGTTCTTCATATACAAACTACTAAATTTGTATTTGATTTCAAATGAAAAGTAATGATATAATTCAGGCGACAAATTTTATTAGTTAACATTTTATTTTAGCTTGTGCCGTTTATCAAAAAAGTTAATTTTTTCATTTTGAATATATTCTTACCACAAAAATTGATTACGGGTGTGTAAGTCTTTTTTGAATGCACAATTTTTGTTCATTTATATGTTTTCGTACCTTGCATTGTTTTTTCAAAAATTTGATTTTTTTTACTGTCAATGTTATTTTCACGAATAAAACAAAAACCACGCATCCTATCGAAACATGAGTCACAATAAATTTGTACCTCTTCCTTGGATGAACAAATTTTGTTTTGGTCATTTTTTCGTAGCTGGTAATATTCGTCTGAAAATTTGATTTTTCTATTTTCAATGCTGTTTTTTACGAATAAAACAAAAACTACGCGTCCTATCAAAAAGTGAATGATAAGAAATTTGTAGATCTTTTTTAGGTGCACAATTTTGGTGAGATGATCTTTTCTGGTATCTTGCATAGTTTTACAGCAAAATGACTTTTTTGATTTTTCATTAATTTTTTGTGCGATTAAAATTTGAATTTTTTATTTTTCAAAAAATTCAAAAAGTTGTTATGAAAATATTATAGGGTGTTCAGGAATCAACGTTTTTCTGCTCTTGACTTTTTTTCATATCGTGCGTTTTTCGGCTTAAAATGTTCATTTTCGTTTGTTTTTTGGAATTTTGAAAATGCTATAACTCCAGTAATTTTTTTTTATCACGAAAAGTCATAAGAATATTTTGTTCGTCATTTTGCGTACTACTAATAACCGTACATAGAATTTTCAAATCTTCCAAAAAAGTGGTCTCAAAAATTTTCAAAATGTGCTCACTTTTTGGATTTTCATCCAAAATAGCTGGTTAACGAACTCGTTCTCTATTTTTCGGCCATAAAAAAGTGTGCCAAAGCTCAATCAAATCTGATCATTTTTTCGAAAGTTATCGTGGCTACAGACAGACAGACACCTTCGTAAAAATCGTTTTTTCTAGCTCAGGGGGTCTCAAAACGTAGAGATTTGATGAAAACCGACTATGTCAAATTTTACATAAAACCAATACCTTCTCATTAGAATGAGAATGTAAAAAACATCTGCAGTCGGTCAATGTTTTAAACATAATCTTAAGAACTGTCACATCTCATGTCCATTATCTTCCTTTGAAGAAGGACTAATCTCGATAATTTTAGTTTCTTTATTGAGTGGTTTCCAGTGCAATGTAATTAAATCTGCAATAGAACGTAAAAGGTGCATCATTAGCTTTTCAAATCTTCGAAGTGAGTCAAGGCTGAAAATGATTTATGTACAAAAAGTCTCTACTAGAACTTTTAGTTTGGGTTCCTTGAAACCAAAAAACGGTTCTAATATAGAAACCCCGGTTTTGTTCTGCGTTGGTGTGAAATCGGGAAAACTCTGAAGAGTACCTAAAATGCAATTAAGCAATCCAAAATAATGCCACATTGTCCGGAAGGTTCACTGGCTCAGTTTAAGAGAATACTTACCGTAGGTAATACACATTGATGCGCATACACGAAGATTGCTTTGATGTCAGTGACAGCTTCGACACAAATGTAGAGTTATTTCACGACCCTGAATTTAGCAATACATATAGATTTGAAAATGGGGATGCTTATTTAAATAGAACTAGTCGTCATATCAAAAAACCAAGAACATAGTTGGATTTGTCTCAGCAATATCTCTAGAAGTTTTTTCAATCACAAAAAAAAAATGTGATCAATTATAATGTTTATGATATTCACGGAAAAAAGTAGATACTTAGATTCACTTTGATGTATTGTTAACTTGAAGTTTACTTGTTCGCATTGCACAGGAAACAATTCAAATAGTTTTTGATACCTAATTAGATAGTGATCTCAAAATATACAAAGTCTAAAGTCAGCATTACTACTTCAAATTGTAAAAAGAAAGATTACTAGAACAAGTAACTTCAATAACTATTTGAAATAGTACATTTGAACATGTAAACTGTATGAATAACTAATTTTCATAGTAAGCAAAGAATTGTGAGTTTGACTTTTGCAAGTGAGTTCGATCTGCTTTTTTGCATTGCAGTAAGCAGTGCGCGAGATTCTTAGCCTTACTATTTGAAATTGTAAGTGAGTTCAGTGGCACAACTAGAAACGTGTAGGCCCCCTCCACAACATTTTTTAGGCGGTCCGTTTCAAATTAAAAAAGAAGGACGACTTATAACTTGCTTATCAGTAAAACAACAGATTTTCGCTTTTCAATCTATAAGACAGACCGTGCACTGACATTTTACAAAATTAAATAAATTATCGGAAACTATTTTATAATGTTTTCTCTTTTATCATAATATCAGTTGAGATAATTATTATAAATGAACATAGTGAATAACTCTACTTTATACTTCAATACTGTTTTTTTGTTTTGTACAAAATTTTCAGAATTCAAAAATATTCTGAAGAATTATATATAAAAAGAATACTTTTCTTTACATTATTTCTACTATGGAATTTTCTGCTTATGATATTTTTAATTTCTTATAACACTAAAATTGATTAGGATCGTATTTGATTTAGCCACCTAAGTTCAAATATTATATTATTTGGAAGAATTTTTTCTTAGTAGAATAATAAATTGTTTTCGACATATCATTTTTTGAACCAATAATGAAAAAATAATTTGTAATAAAATTTGAGTTAAAATTAATTTCCAATTTTAACGTAGTAATAATTTTTTCAACCTTTTCACATTGATATTTGTAAAAATTACTACCATTCCATGAAAAAAAAAATTTTCTAATTTTTTTTCAGATTTTCAACAACAACAAAATCTACCATACTACTATGATATCGCGATATTTGATACTACATGGATCACAGTGTAAAAGGAGCTTCAAAAAGGGGAAATAGGGTGGTTTTCGCACGAAAAAAGGGAAAATAGGGGAAAGATTAAACATTTATTTTCATATGTCGAAAAGAACAAACAACCTTTTCGTAAGAAATGTTACATTTTTAAATAACTTTTAATGATTTTTCAATGATTTCTGCCATTAAAGATTTATTTTTAAAAATTGGATATACTTAGATCGTTGGAAACCCATCCAGAGTGAAATAAAAAAGTCCGGGAAAAAATAAAATTAGTTAAATACACAATTTTGATATGTTTGACATCGTTCTCATAAATATTTCTTTCCAAGATTTGTCATTTCATCCTTACTATAATTAATACTTTCAATCTAAATTTAAAACAATTGAAATCAGTTAATATCTGCTGTTCTCTTTCTTAAATTTACAATTAAACAATTTTTTTTGAATAAAAAAAAATTTGCCTTATTGAAAACTTTTGGAAAATATACACTTAAACCTGTTTAAACATGTTTAAACATGTGCTTAAACATGTTTTTTGGATTGATTCGAACCTAAAAAGTGAGTCACCTTGAACCAAAGAAACATGTTATTATTTTTTATCCATGGGAAACATTTTTTTCGTGGTGTTTATAACGTTCAAAAATCGCAAAAAAGATATGAAATCCCAAAAATCCTAATTCACGACAAACATTTTTTTCCGAAAAATAAAAATAAAAAAATGTTTCTTTGGTTCAAGCTGAATAAATTTCAGTTTCGACATATTCAACTTTTTTTTAAATGTATGCATATGGCTCAATCCAAAAAAAAACATGTTTTTGCATATTTTCAAAAAAATTGTAACTGAGCAAGAAATTTATTTTTAACTTTCGTAATTTTAAATTTTCAATGAGTAAGATAATTTTTGAACAAAATAGTTGAATTTTTTAATTAAGAAAAACAGTTTTTAACCAAAAATCTAATAGATATATTTTCGTTTCAAAAAATTAATTTTCAATTGAAAAAACTGAATTTTCTCCCAAATTGTTGAATTTTCTACAATGCAGTTGATTTTTCAAGACGAAAATATGAATTAATAATTAAGAAGTTAATTTTCAACCAAACATTACAATTGTTAGTTAAAAAAACCTACTTTTTAACAAACAAGAAAAAACTTTAACTAAAATGATGAATTTTTAACAAAGTTGTTCAAAAATCACCAAACTATTGAATTTTCCAGGGAAAATTCAAATTTTCTACAAAACAGTTGAATCTTTAACCCAAAAACACGAATTTTCTACAAAAAAAGGACGAATTCTTAACAGATTACATAAATTTTTAACCAAATATTTGAATGTTCAAAATAAAAAACATCAACTTTGAATAAAAAATGGAATTGCTACATTTTAATTTCAAGAAACTAATTTTCAAATGAAGAACCCAATTTTCTACGTATTTATTGAATTTTCGTGCAAAAAAAGTACGTTCTATAATACACTCGAATTTGTAATTCAAAAATATAAGCTTTCAATACAAAAAATAATTTTCAATCAAAAATTGCAATTTTCAGTTTGAAAAAGTGCATTTTTAACAAAGTAGTTTGATTTTTAACCAAAAAGACAGCTTTTCAACAAAATAAATATATTTTCAACCAAATAGTTACATTTTTAACCAACTTTCTGCCAAAAAATATAACTTTTGAACAAAATTTGAACATCCAAACAAATAGTCGAATTTCCAAATAAAAAAGATCAATTTTCAAACACAAATGGAATAGTTCAATTGTGAGTTTAAACAAATTAATTTTCAACAAAAAAAAGTTTCAACAATAGTTAAATTTTCAAGTAAAAATTGCTCAAGTTATAAAATTTAAAATTCCAGTTGATGAGTTTGGAATATTACATTTTTTAATTAGGTATTTAACTTTGTAAATTTAAACTAAAATGTATTAATCTTCTAATACTTATTTAAAAAATAATATATATTTTGTAACTGTTCCAATTTTATATTGGATAATGACTTCTGTCGGCAGTTTTCACATTTTCAACTTGCTTTAAAATGTTTCATCTTCAAATTTGTTTAAGAGTATTTATTTGCAATGGTCTGAACTTGGAACGTGTACCTTATTTATTCATTAATAATTTATTTAAGTGCTATAATTGCTTTAATTATTATTCAATAATGGGTACAATTTCAAATATCGTATATTTAAAGAGAAAAGGGGAAAAGGGGGAAGGTTTTTGAGAATAGGGGGGGAAAGGGAAATTTCAAGAAAAAAGGGGAAACTAAGAAAAACAGGGGAAGACTGTGCACCCTGATATCAATTTCTCGGAACCGAATATTTTTTTTTACAGTTTTTATTCTAATTCAGCATCCCCATATCTCATGAGAAAAATTTTATTTGTGCAAAAAATCTAAATTTAAATCACAATTCAACGTTTGTCTCATCTTAAAATAGTGATTTCGATTTTGTATTTGATATATTATTACGATGTTTAAACTATTTTTTATTTATATATCAGTAATGTAAATGAATGTTGCGTTTTAAATAAAGTGAGATGATAATAAAATCAAATCAAAATTCCGAAACTTTCATTCGAAAACATTTTTTCAAGCCTTAATTTTCAATAATACAAAATGTGTACTTTTTAAAAATTGTAATTCAATTCATCTTATAATAATATACATATAAATTACTAATAATATATTTACTGTGTGAGTTAATACTTCTAAGCAAAATATTTTTCCCAAGCTCGTTACAAAATATTAGACATTATCAGTAAGAGATTGATTAAAAAAATTTTAAGTAATTATTTATTATAATTTCTTAGCTGGCCACGTTTTTCTCAGAGAAACCGCTTGACCGAGAGTTTGTCAGAAAAATCTAAGCGGTTCCGTAGCTCACTTGACTAACACTTGCGCTAGATTTAGGTTTGAGGACAGGTTTTAGGTAGTTAGGTAGGGTTTAAAGGGTTTATTAAAGGGTTTATTAAGTGCAGTAATAATCATATATAAAATAATTTTTTCCTTTTCAAATCGATCGACGTTTCACATCATTTTTGTTGTCGAAAGTTTCGAGCTAATCTATTTATACATCGTGTATAGAATGCGTGCAGAGCATATATACATATACATATATGCGTTACAATGCGAAATCAGCAAAGTTACTCTTCACAGAAGTAAGGCATACTACACGAAATAGTAACTCTTATTCTCCTGAGTGTGGACGGTTACCAACTGGTGCAGTGCATCCTAGTATTTGAAATTGTTCAACCTACTCTTTTAAGAAGTCAGTTTAAATAACCTGAATGCGAAATAGTAATTTTAACAAAATTCACCGACGAAAAGCTGCGGTTCAATTTAAAATAGTTAGAGCTGCTGGTTCACAGAGTTTTTTTAAAGATCCACTTTTTTCCGTGTTTATACTTTTTTTTCAAACAATAGTGCAATAATCCTAGAGATATGGCTGAGACGAATCTAACCATATCATTAGATTTTTTATAGAACTATTAGTTTCTTGTAATACAGGTTCCAAAATTCAAATCTACCTGCACATACTTGTTTGGTATGTAATGAGAATGTAGGAGATGAAAACAATGTTCAAAACTTTTTAAAAATTATTTGTATTCCGTGAAGTTTGAAGACCCTTTGTCGGTTGTCATTTATATTTGATTATTGTTTCATTATTGTTCATAAAAATTATAAATATCATAAACATTATATAATTGTTTTGAAAAAAATCTGCCCGCTTCGCGGGCACATTCTCATCGCGCGCTTCGCGCGCGGCTCGCTTCGCTCGCAAGTTTGAGCGCGCCTAGGGCGCGCAACTGTTGGATCTCGCGCTTCGCGCTCGATCATATATTTATCTCGCGCTTCGCGCTCGATTATGTATTCACCTCACGCTACGCGCTCGGGCGTATCTACATCGCGCTTTACGCTCGGTTGCTCTTGATTTTTCAACTTCGTGTTCGACTTCGATGAAAAGAAAAAGTTTGTTTGCAAATATTATAAAATTATCAAAACCTCTACATATTAAGTGATTGTTAAATTTGTTTTTATTTTAGACTGAAAAGGAACTTCATTTACTCAAGGTTCTATCGACCTTAAGGAACACATTCTCATCCAGACACTCGCGCTTCGCGCTCGATATTTGATTTGAAAATCATTTAAACCTTGCGTTCCACGCTCGGTTCTGTGCATTTGATTTTTCTATTTTCAATGCTGTTTTTTACGAATAAAACAAAAACTACGCGTCATATAAAAAAGTATTTGATGAGAAATTTGTAGATCTTTTTTGGGTGCACAATTTTGGTAGAATGATCTTTTCTCGTATCTTGCATAGTTTCACAGCAAAATGGAATTTTTGATTATTTTTTTGTGCGATCAAAATTTGAATTTTTTATTTTTCAAAAAATTCAAAAAGTTGTTATGAAAATATTATAGGGCGTTCAAAAAGCAACGTTTTTCTCCTCTTGACTTTTTTTCATATCGTGCGTTTTTCGGCTTAAAATGTACATTTTCGCTTGTTTTTTGGAATCTTGAAAATGCTATAACTCCAGTAATTTTTGTTTTATCACGAAAAGTCATTAGAATATTTTGTTCGTCATTTTGCGTACTACTAATAGCCATACATAGAATTTTTAAATCTTCAAAAAAAGTGGTCTCAAAAATTTTCAAAATGTGCTCACTTTTTGAATTTTCATCCAAAATAGCTGGTTAACGAACTCGTTCTCTATTTTTCGGCCATAAAAAAGTGTGCCAAAGCTCAATCAAATCTGATCATTTTTTCGAAAGTTATCGTGGCTACAGACAGACAGACAGACAGACAGACAGACAGACAGACAGACTGACAGACAGACAGACAGACAGACTACAGACAGACAGACACCTTGGTAAAAACCGTTTTTTCTGGCTCAGGGGGTCTCAAAACGTGGAGATTTGATGAAAACCGACTATGTCAAATTTTACATAAAACCAATACCTTCTCATTAGAATGAGAATGTAAAAATTTGTTCTTGCGTGATGAAAAAAAAATCCTATAGAGATATGGCTGAGACAAGTCCAACTATTTTCTTGGTTTTAGGCTATGGCGATTACTTTTCTTTAAATGAATTTCCCAATTTTCAAATCTACATGTAAATTGTAAAGCTACATTCACAGTCGTGGTATTCCTAGGAATTACATTCCTGACAAAGTGACGTCTTCTGGGATTTCAAATAATACAGGGGACTTGGAACGAATTATTCGGGATAGTTGAATAAATTCAAAAGAATTCAAAGAACTCAAAGGATTCGAGACTCAATAGTAACTCGAAGAATGCAACGAATTTTAAGAATTCAAAGAATTAAAAAAAGTACAATAATTCGAAAGAATGAGATGAATTCGAAGGCATTCAAAGATTTCGAAAGAATTCAAAGAATTTAAATAATTCAAAAACATTTAAACGTTAATCAAGTTACATTTGTGTTAAATTTAAAAAAAGTAGATCGTAATAATTCCTAAACACAAATCAACTAGTTAGTCACGCTTAAAGTTCAAGATTCAAGGTCTCATTGTTCAAAGAATAATTTCTAGACGGTGGTAAGTCGTGCGCGACGTTTTTACAGTTATTTTTGGCGAAATCTTATTCGCAGTTGGAAGGTTAAGGGGCGCGCTGAGAGGGCTCTAGAAGAAGAGATAAAGAGTAGCAAAAGGGAAGAAGAGAGTGAGGGGTGAAGTTATTAGAATGGTCCGGAAAAGATGGCGCGGAGTCGCTCCGTATTTTTATACTGTATGGCCGCTGCTTTGCATAATCCCGCACTTAGCTCGCTCGTCCCGAGATGCCGACTCGGTATGCAGATCTTTCTCAACCCTGCAACCCAAACCTACCGAATGCGTTTCACTGCTTCCAACAAATGATGAACGACTCCTCCTGCGTCGGACCGCGGCAGTTCTGTGGACTCGTCGGGAACCACCGCCAGTCGCCACTCCACATATTTCCACCGTCGCATCAACCACACCAACCAGTGCACGCTTGCAAATTTCGAATAGTCGATCGATCATGCCAATGACTTGCAGAAATTTTAAAGACATGCTAAGTGAATATGTATAGAGACGTAAAATAAAATAATAAATAAATGTAATAACACCTGTAATAGTCCGGCAATTATTATTTGTTCCTTAAGAATGTATGCAAATATAACAAATTTGCCACAATTCTCGCATGAAAATGGCATCAAAAAAATTTGGAGGAAAACAAAGATGATCCTGATAGGATAGTTAGTGCAACATCGCTTTGCTTAGAAATGAGAATTAAAAAAAAGAACCATGTTTTGTAATTTTTATAATGTAAATAAGAAATACGACTATTAGTCGTCTAATAAAATAGAGAAACCAATATAAAACGTAGACCAACGTTTTCCGATCAGTTGTTCAGGTTTTCATTAATAAAACTTTTCTTACTTTTGTGTAGGAAAAAACTTCTAATTTCCACCTTCATAAAAATTGTAAATATATTTTAAAAAATACATTTTGTGTTATTGTAAAAAGTTGTTAAAATGGTTTTAAACACACAAAAAATACACTAAAAAAATAATTTTTGGGACCAAATAAATGCATTTACTTGAATCCTATTTCTTAGCATCAAGAAAATATTCTTTCAAAGTGGAAATTTTTGTTTGAACCAGACATATATCTTTCGTCGATCTAAAGAAATTAATTCTTTGGTTGTATTGCTTGATTAAAATGAATATTTTGTTGAAATCTGATTAGTCTCTCAAAGTAATATTTATTTGATACAATGAGTTGGATGCTTTGAATTGATCAGGACGCACTTGAATCAATTAATTTGTCCCTACTTGAATCAAGTCTTCACGTTTATTTAAATCAAAGAAATAATTATTTGATTTTAAAGAATATTAATTAAGTTAAAAATATATTTATTCGATACAAAGAGTTAATGCATTAATACCAATGAAGCATTTCTTTATATGAATAAAATATTATGTTTATATAATTATGTATTTCTTTAGTTAAAGGAAATGTGTCATTTAATTATATTTTTTTATTTAAACATTTTAAAATTTACTTGAAAGACATTTTTCTTTCAATGTAGAATACCAAGGAGACTGTGCCAAACAAATATTTCTTCCAATCAAATAAATATTTTATTAAGATAAGAAATGCATTCAACTGAAATAAATAAATATTTTATTAATGAATGTTGTTGTAATTTCTTTTAATTGAATACTTCTTCAGATTAAACTTCATTAAACACACAGATTCCTGCTGGAGGTGGATTTTTCATTGAATTTTTATGTTTCAGTTTCATCAAGATTTTACATTATGTGAATTGCTTAAATTGAGCATGTATAATAATAACAACGTTAACTATATTTTAAGCTGAAAGAATCCAGTTGCTCATTTAGGAAAATATCTACTATTATTGAAGTATGAAATACTTTATTGCACTCGCGCATGTTTTAGGCCAAAGAAATATTTATTTGAATCAGTGGGCTCTTTTTTTGCTTCGAATATTCAAAAATTTTTAATGGGGAAATAGATTTTTGAGCTTACAAAACATTTGCTTGACATTGAAACACATATAATTCTTTCCATCAATTCGCATTCCCTCAGGTAAAAAAAATATTTATTCCTATATGCATGGCGCATTCATTTGAGACAGTGAGTCATTCATTTTGTTTAAGATGTATATTTTTATCTCCAATTAATAGTTCTTTGATTCAAAGAAATATTTGTGTCCGACCAATAGGTCGTACTTTTGAATCAAACAATGTCAACTTCTTCCTATTAACATTTATTTGGCTGAAAGAAATTATTTTTTCCATTCAAAGTGCACATATTTATTTGCCGCAAATAAATATTTCTATGAAAATAATCAGGACTTTCACTCACTTCAGCCAGGTAAAATTCACCATATATATGTGACCGTCCGCGAAGAAGGGGACCTAACGCGGAAAAAATCGATTTTTAGTTATTCATACCAATCGATAGTTTTTTATTCGCCTTTTCATAGTAAAAAATATTATTCTTATATCTGAAAAACTCGAATTGTTACTAACAAGGCGAAGAAATAAAACGCAATCTTTAAAAAACTGCAATAGATTCAAATCATTTATATATACTTATTGAAAGTCTAGTTTGATTATATTCGACTTGTTTGTTTATTTAACATTTAAATAAAGTAGAATAATAATTATTGATTTTTTCGACTTTTTTATCGGCTATCGATTTTTTCGACTTTGACCTTGTAAGCAAGTTTTTTTCACCTAATTCCAATTGCGTATGTGGAGTAATAGTTAGTACTCTCGACTGACAATGCGTCAAATAAGTACTGGATAATACCTGGAATCAATATTCCACGAAAAATTCTAATGTTATCGATAAATTTCAGGAAGTATTTTTAAACTGAAACCTCTGAATTACTTTTCTTGTAGTGTATAGGGTGATATGCACTTTTAAAACGAACATAAGAAGGGATTTATTTACTAACATTTTCTCGCAATTGCTGACTGTAAATTCGGTAACTTCTCGGCTAGGCGAATCACGTTTGCCGCGCGACGAACGCGAACGCCCCGCGATAGCAGCAGCCGATAGCGGCGGCGTTGCGTTGGAGTCCCATTAATTTCAGGTACCATCTCGCTCTGTCTAACTGCATGGTTATGCGGAAGGAAGAAACGTTTCTCTTCTGGCGTTTAGGTAAGGTATTCACGTAACACATAAGCAAGGCCACGTGCAGCCACCGTGTGCACAGAGATAACGCCTTCGCGGTAGCATCTTAGCATGCCTTCGAATTAAATTCCCGAGAGCTTTGCTTTGATATTGTTGCGCGATAGTCACGATCAGAAATACGGCAAATTTCCATGACAGACAGGATAAATCTGGTTCAAGCATATTTCTGCTTACACCTATTTTCAAAATAAAAATTCTTACTTTCCTAAATTAAAACAATAACCCACGACTTATTGTGTGGCGTTCAAAGTAAACTGTTTGGATTTTTCGTTTCACAGAAAAAAATTATCTACATCATCAATAGAGGAAACAGCAGTAGAAGCTAAGGCTCAGATCTTAGATCCACGCTGGTATATAAAATAGTTTCATTTTATAATGTCTCAGACGGCACGTGGTAAGATTTACCCACAATATTATGTATGGTTACCACATTAGCTATATTTTATTTTATATTCTATATTTTTCTGTGTTCCTGGTGCGCCCAATTATGTTTATTTACCTCTCGTTTGAACTGACTGTTCTGAGTTATAGTCCTTATACTGCCATGATAATCTTGGATTGCTTCCTGAGGTGAAAAACAACATATCTTTTGGCAGTGCGTAGCCAGGCGTATATACGTCTCCCAAAGGAACCATGATATGAGGCAACACAAAGAGACTTTTGGTATCAATATTTTGTTTAACGTATATCCATAGTTAAAATAAGTTATAAGAAATTGTAATATTCTTAAATAAGAACGCGTATTGAAATTAGAGCCACTAGCATATTCTCTGCAACCAGGATTTGAGATAATTCTAAAAGACTCGGGTTATCCACGATTTTCCTCTAAAATATATAATATAATATATGTAAAAAAATTATTCGAAAATCTCGCACTCGTTTTTGATAAAAACCTAATTTCCTAATGATTTGAAATTGCTCCACTTATTACATTTACAAGTTGAAAATAAAAACCGCAGCTAAATTTTAGTTTGCTTAAACTGTTAATATAATTTTTGATCGTTAAGTTGAAGATATATTTCCTGTTTCTTGTATCTAGTTTGATAAGAGAATGAAACTTAATTTCATTAAATAAAAAAATTATACATTGCCTTTAATTCTTTGATACCGAGGGGGGAGATCATTCGAGTTTTTAGTTTATATCAGATATGAAGATTTCCAAGATTTCTAAAGATTATACAAAATTGTAAAAAATTTCAGAAGATACCTTAGGTTTTAAAAAGTTTTTAGAAATTTTAAGGGATTACGAATTATTGTTTTAAGTGATATAAACAGATTTCAAGAGGTGCCAAGGAATTTCAACAGATTTTAGACCAATTTAAGAGATTACAAAGAATATTATGAGATTTCGAGGGATTTATACCCATATACACACTACTATTTTCCAACCGAGCAAGTCACGCCTACCCCGAAAAGGAAATGGCTTAATGGTATAATAATAATAATAATAATAATAATAATAATAACCTACACCATGCTCCTAATTTTGTACCTACAACATCATCACAAATGATTTCAAACGTCGTATTAAAATAACTTATAACATCCTCATCTCATCAGTCACTTGACTTAGTCCGTGGCTATGACGAAAAACCGGGTTCACCCGAGAAAAAGTTTGAAAAAAAAAAAATAATAACCTTCATAGAGCCTCGGTGGCTCAGTTGGTTAGACGCTCGGACTTCATCTAAGAGGTCCGGGGTTCGATCCCTGAGCCGGTACCTCTTGACATTTTTTTATGTGCCTTCACCGAGGTTCTGGTGGTTTGGATCCCACCTTAAGCTGTAGGTCCCCTGCATCATGCACTTGACTGCAACGCAGTCCGTGAATGATGGGGTAAAAACCAGGCTTTGCCCAATATGTCAAGGCACATGCTCTTATCACATCACTTGATTGCATTATAATAATGCGTCCGTGACTGATAATATATACCGGGACAGCCCCGTGCCATACCATTCAAAAAATAAATAAAAATCCAACTCCAGCCAAAAATGCCTTTGGACATATTGGGCTGTAACCATCTTAAGCCTGAGACATTAATTTATAAAATAATCTCCTATCGCTGGGAACTTCTTGACATGAAATGCGGTCACGGTATGCTGAGCTGGAAATGACACCGTCCTGGCATGCGAAAATAAAACCCTCTGTACCTAAATTAGGCCTTGATGATCTGAGGAAAGACAAAGTTTGCTCCTTCGACATGGACTGTTTTTCTACATTTCTGTGAAATTTTCCGTGCATTTTATTGTCGAGTAGCTGTTGGTGAAATTTTTCAACCTCTGCTTTCTTCACTTCGGCTTTTAGAAGTGAAGCATCTAGATGGATTAATGCACTTTCCTCACTTCTGATGTTAAAATTCAGGCCAAGGGTCTCGGCTGCTTGCTCCGCGGCTTTGTAAAGGAACGCTCCTTCGCCAATCATCTCGTGGTTCCCGACCATTTTTAGGAGAGGATCTCTGCCATTCGCAACGATGTAAGCTGTACTTAGAACAATTCGGTTATGAAGACACTGGAGATTTAGAAGTCTGTGTCCGCCTTGACGGCGCGAAATGTATAATCGCAAAACTGACGAATTGATATGCAAGCTGTTATGCATATGCATGATCTTACGTGTGGTGATATCAAGGTCCGTAAGCTCGTTCTTCGTCCATTGAACTACCCCAAACGAGTAGAGTAGAACTGTGACGGCAAGCATGTTAGTCGCAGATACCTTGTTCAACGCCGACAGATTGGGAGACCAAATCTGTCGAAGAAGATGCTTGTATGTGATTCGGAGAGACTCTTTCGCTGATGTTACGCCCTGAATGCGGCTTTGAAACACGCCCAGGTATGTATAGGTATCTCTAGTATTAAGATGTCTAATAACACTTATATCCACAAGCTCAGGGTCCTGAAAAATGTATCACGTATTTTGTGAATGGTCCCTTATGAAAAATTCAACTTAACAAAGAACTTGTATTTTTACGTGTTGAACTCCATAGCGGAAAAATGACTCTACAGCAATAGAAAAAATAGGCTCATTTTCATTTTGCCTAGGCTATACGAACTTCCACTCGCCTGTGCAAATTTAAACAATCGCTTATTTTGGAACACTCGACTGGTTAGGTATGACACTTCTCATTCACCACTTTTTTGCTAACCATTGCAAAATGATCTTTTAAAAACCGCACTTTACTATCACAACAATAAATTACGGCGGTGCGGCAATTTAATAGGATATTACGCCTAACTGTGGGAAGGCCCGTCATTGCGTCAATGTGTCGCGTCGCTGAAAGTCAAACCCAAGTAGCTAGGGGCCTCCCCACTTTTATGCGAAAGACATTATATCTCCTGCTTATTGCTCCCAGGCCCCAAATATTGCTAACAGAAGCACTAGTACAACATAATGCTGTTTTCTATATAGGAATGCAAAGACCTGATCGGCGACACGCGCATACGAGACGTCTTAATCGCATGAAGCGCTATATCGCTGGTTGAATTTGAATCTATCATTCGATGTCACTGGTATATTCAGTAAGGCTGTTTTAGTTAACTCACTTACTAGTTCACTCAAAGTCGGAAATCACTCTTTCACCAGTGATAATTCAAAATGCTGATTCAATCAGTGACAATTTCACTGGCTCAGTTTAAGAGAGTAGGAGGCGGTGTTGAAATAGGTTCTTTTGCAAACCTGAGGAGTTCCTTTTTGTTGCAGCTCCATGGAAGTTGCGAAAACGGATTCCAAATAATTCTACAGTTTTTAATTAAAAATTTAATCATTTTTGTTGGGGAGTTTATGATATCCGTGACGGCAAAGTTTTAATGTGGATTCCTAAAGGATTTTTTGCCGGAAAGACGAATCTAAAAGTTTTAAATCGATATCTCGAATAGTTTTTGATATATCGATCTTTTATGTTCAAATGATGTACTTTTGTTTTTGATTGACACCATTTTTGAATATCGATTTCGATGGGATTTGTTGCGAGAAATAAGGATCTGAAATTTTTAAATCGATATCTCAAATAGTTTTCGAGATATCGATTTTTTCTGTTAAATGGAATAATCGAATAATGGGGGTCGCCCCCCTTCCCACTTTTCCAACGCCTCATAAGGGACGGGAAGGCACCCCTCTTACCGGTCACACAAATAATGGGAGGTCACACACCTACCCCTTTCTAACGTCTCGTGGGGGGCGAGAAGATACCCCTGTGACTGGTCACAGAAATAATGTTTTTTTAAACTCCCACCTGTTTCCAACGTATCATGGGAGGCGGACAGACAACCCTATAACTGGTCACAGAATAAAAAAAAAATCGGTATCTTGAAAACTATTCAAGATATCGATTTAAAACTTTCAGATTCGTGTTTCTCGCAAAAAATCCTATAGGAAACATTTTTCTTTCCTCCATCGTCTTAAATAAGGGCTCTCATGTTCCATAAGTTATTATATATATTTCTATGTAGGGTACTTCTACAAAGTAAAATTTAAAAAAATTGAGTGTAATTCGCGCTTAAAAATAAAAGGGTAGATCTGGCATGTAAAATAGTAACGATAGTATAATTGCCGCATATCGAATGAACCGTTTCCACCAACTTCCTTTTCAATTTTACTTATCATTTCCACTGTGGTAGAGTTAAATCTTTCAAGCGACGTTTAAAACACAGCGACCGCTCACTTGATATGCATGGTCTTCGTGATAAGTCAAGAAATTGCTCAAGCGTTCGTGAAATTTAAATCTCTCGTGCTCATCTGGAGGATTCACTTCAGTCAAGAAGCGTGAGAGAGGAGACTCCACGCCCCCTTATTTCAACAATCCTCTGAGCTCATCATACATTCAATTTATCAGGAACCCTACAACTGAGTGTCTTACGAGTTACGTACTTTTTTATTTTCAAACTTCTGGAAGTAAGTAAATGTCAGACGACCGAATTAAAAAAAAAATGATTGTTAATCACGTAAGAAAATAAAGGATGAAATGGCATATTTATAGCATATTTTAATTTAAAATTTATTTAATTATTTATATCTCTAAACGGTGCGTTTAAAAAAATATATTTTAAAAATATTAATAAATCCTTGATATAATTACGTGTTAATTTAAGCGTACTCATATCGTAATCTACTTAATAACTGCCACCACGCACATTTTCTCCTCTTTCGGCAAATTAAACGGCCTGTTATATCTACCGAGCAGTGATGAATAGACAGTGGATATAGTCCTGACGATCATACATCAATTTCCCATTAACGCAGCCGACCTTCTCCGTTTGCTGCCATATTTTTCACTTGTGAAATTCATCGTGACTTTTCGTCTTAAACGACGAATCACTCGTTAACTATGCTTTTTGGACGATCAATAAGTTTTGACGCTGAGTGTTGAAGTATAAGTTACAAATATAATATGTATTTTCTATTTTTTGAGGACGCATAGTAATGTGTGACGTCATAAATTCTTTACAAATTTTATATTCAGCTATTTTTCTTTATGCTAAGCACAGCACTGATTTGACTTAAAATTTGTATAGGAATACTTCCAAGTTACAGAAGTCAAAAACAGTTTCATCTTATTCCAAACGGTATACTGAAGATATCGAAAAATTTTCTCAAATTGTTACAAAAGCATGAAATTTGGCGTAAAGGTTTCGTTTGCCATGAGAAAACTTGTAGTACCAGGTGCCAAAAATTTCCTCATTCTTTACATTCTCATCCTTATGAGAAGTTATTAATTTTATTTCAAGAAGAAATGCAGGTGTTGACCAGGGTGCATATTAAGTTACGATGGTGATTGAATAATCAAGAGCAGGCTTTGATTACTTGTCAATTTACTTTAATAGATTAAAATGTACTAAATCAAAATTGAACCATAATTGATTTCTATAGAACAATCCGGGCTGAGGCAGATTTTTTCTCGTTTCGCCGAAATAATTATTTGACCAGTAAATCAAAAATATTTAACATCAAAAATAATGAACAATACGAATATTGAAAGCAATTCAATTAGATTAAAGTCATTACATTGATCAAAAGAGTGAACATAACTGAAGATCAAAATGAGTTTGTAAGGAAATGACCTGAAACAAAATTGAATCCCTCGTTTTTTCTGTTTTAGTAAATATAACCATATTTGTATGGTAAATAAAAAAAAACAAAAGAAGAATAAAAAACGAGCCTATACAAGTTACAAATTATTAATGGACTGCTATTAACAATTGGGAAGTATAAATATTACCTGATAGTGGGTAATATTTAAAGCAGTATATTACAGTAGAATAAAAAACGAGCTTATAGAAGTTACAAGTTATTAACAGATTGTTATTAATAGGGGCCGTTAAAAAAATACGTAACGTTTTTTCCAAAAAATTTGCCCCCCCCCCCCCCCTACGTAACGCTTTTTCTATAGGAAGTGTATGTTACTTTAACATCAGCTTAACGCTCGAGGTACCCCCCCCTTCCCCCTAAAGGCGTTACGTATTTTTTGAACGGCCGCATATTGGTGGAGTATAAATATTACCTGATGTATGGTTATATTTATACTTCAACATTGTTGTTAACAACCCGCTAATCATTTGTAACTTGCTTAGGCTAGTTTTTTATTCTACTCTTGTCTTTTCTTCTAACACACAAATATGTTAATTACGTTGACTAACTTTTCAGATAACTTACAGTTTTGACTTTCTTACATCTGACACACAGGTCTTTTCGATGTCCTGTTGAATATTATGTATTCTGAGGATGACTGTCGATGTACTGTGGAAATCTCAATATTGATACTGTGAGATCTTAAAGTTTCTCCCATTAAACTAAATTGACCAGTAATCAAAACCTGGTTTTTTATTTATTCAGTCACCACCAGCACTCGTTATTAGTTTTATGTAAAATTTGACTTCGTCGGTTTTTATCAAAGACAGATCAGGTCAGATTAGGCTTTGGCACACGTTTTTAAGGCCTGAAAGGAAAGAACAGGGTCGTTATTCAGCCATTTTTTACCAATAGTTTTGGTTTTATCCGTAGAAAATGCTATTAAAAAAAAATGTTTATCAAGGCTGATTCGATTTGTGAAATCCTTCAAAAGTTACTGCGGCTACAACATTCAAACAACCAAACAGGCACACATATACGTGCATACATTCATACGTACGTACATACATACGCACGTACATAAATACATACATACATACATATATGCATACCTACAGACCCCGACAAAATTGTATGATTTTCGGACGCTGTGTGTACCGAAACGTAAAAGTACGTTAAAAACTAGAGATCGAAAATTTTGACGATTCCATTGTTCTCTCATAAATGAGAATATATATAT
>CAKNYM010046937.1:0-11008 GCA_932195095.1 Andricus curvator | reverse complement strand
AGTGTGAGACCTCTCGCCTCTCACAAAACGGGGTGCTTTTTTTACTGTGAGTCCCCTCGCCTCTCACAAAACGGGGTGCTTTTTTTAGTGTGAGTCTTCTCTCCTCTCACAAAACGGGGTGCTTTTTGAGTGTGAGTCCCCTCGCCTCTCACAAAATGGGGTGCTTTTTTAGTGTATATCCCCTTGCCTCACACAAAACGGAATACTTTTCATGTAATTATTTCTTTTAATCTTCATCACTGTCACTTTCAATTACTGAAATGTAATTATTTTTCTTGAATACATCACTTAGTATTTCCGCTGGTTTTAAAACTTTGGATAAGTATCTAGCATGAGATAAATAATACACTATTGCAGCAATATGAGAGCAACAACCAACAGTCCGTTTTCCATTCGCACATTCGTATGTGTGATGCGTCAAACCAGAAACACCAACGCTGTTAGGCCGAAATCTCAATAAGCATCTGTATGCTGTGCGAGAAATATGACGAGATGGAACTTTCAATTTGAGTACATTTGACTGGTCTTTAACGTACTGAATCTTCAGTTTCCCATCTTTATCCATCATTTCTGCCAAATATGATATCGCTTGGCTCAGTTGGTATGAACCAGTGAATAAGATCTTCAAATCTCTTTCCGCCATTTCTGAGAAATCTAAAATGTCATCGGATGTAACACTTTTAAAAGGTAACTTCTGACGAAGCCAACCATTTTCTGCTACCTCAGTCGCCAAAGTATTCTGCACCTCTTTTTGATTACGCATTCTCTGCAGAATTTCATCGAAAGTTTTATCGTCAGAATGAAACCTTTTTCCAAAAGTGTTGTTCAGAAACGACGCGATTCTGAAATGAATCCCAATTTTCGGTATGAGCTTGTTGTCGATTTTATGATCCAAAAGGCGATATTTTTATTTAAGTACACCGTGTACGGATTCAACTGCCCAGCGAACTTTAGTGACAAAATGAGACTCATTGGATTCTTCCGTGGACAGTTGTTTCCTCTTGCCTTTTAGAGCAGGCATCAAGACTTTAAAATTCTCATCCTCTAATTTTTCTTTTACATCACGGAAACCACGATCAAGGACGAAAACATCACCTTCTCTTAGGATTTTGCGCAAACTATTTGGATCGTCAATGACACTTTCCAAAAGTCCCGCATCATTTTCGTTAGCATAATATGGTACAAGCATATCAATAACATAACCGTCAGTTGTGCACACAGTGAAAGGTTTACAAAGAGGAACCTTCTTCTGCCCAGAGTAAGATTTCCTCTGATATTCGTTGTGTGGTTCTGAATTAGGTCATCTCTAATGACAGAACTTATAGCGAAACGAAGTGGTAAAACGTCATTTTCGAAAGATTTTATAATACTGTTAGAATAATCTGAAACAAGATCTTCATCCTTTAATTGTAAGATCGAAGCTATCATCTTATTAGAGTTTCCTATCCTTAACTTAAAGATGAATATAACGAGTGCTTGGATTACCGAACGGGATTGGCTGTTTCGCAGTGAAATCATCATATCTTTAATAATAGCAAGCTTTTTCCAATCTAATCTCGTGAAAACTGTTAACTGTTTTTCCGAAATGCTATATTCGCCGACTTTGTCCAATAATGACGAATCACATTTTATAGACAGAGTTTCCATCACTTTAGATAACTCTAAAACTGAGATACTTGTTGTATTAGAGTGTACCCTCAGGACTCCAAGATCATCTTCATAAATTCTATGTTTTATTAAGTGACTTACAGCACCGATTTCCATCTGGTATATAGATTTTTTTCTTCATGTATGCTGCAATTCGAGCTTCTTCAGGAATCCTAGCCAGATTACTAGACAATGAACAAATACACCAATATTTGTGCGCAGCCACAGTTCGCTCGATAGGAATTTCAACACATTCCTCATTAGCAATTTCTTCCTTTGGTCCGGATTTAATTTCGAAGGATGGATCATCGGTTTCAGATTCAGAGGGAGGGTCTCTTTCCTTTTCAGGCTCAGCATCTTTGCCAGGATTCCTTTTATAAACGCAAAGTCGACATATATCACATAAAATGTCATCAACGACTATTATTCGCTTTAAAGATGAAGAGGAATCATTAGTTTCATTTTAATTTTTTACATGTTTCTTTTTACCCGTTACTTTTCTTAAAAATGCGTCGCACCCAACACACCTTAAATTTATCGCTGCCGTCTTAGGCATTGTCAAATAAAAAAAAATAAAGAAGAACAGAGCTTCAAGAGACAAGCAGTGCGAATAATTGTATGTATACCATTAAGCCATTTCCCTTTCAGGGTAGGCGTGACACTACCCGATTCGGGTAGTGTTTCTAGGTGGATAGTTTCTTGTAGTTATAAATAAACAAAAATTATGTAACATATAGTTCATCCTTTTTGTACAAGCTCTCTGGTAAAACAAAACGGAGCGCTAGACTTATATAACCGGTTATTGCAGACAGCCCCTGAGTTGCACAAACATGCAAAGTTTGTGTTTATAATAAATTATAAAAATTATAAAAATTACAAAAATTAATATTCATAGTATTTATAATAATAAATATTAATTATAATTATTATGGTAAATAGAAAATAAACAAATAATTAATAACACATTTATTATTGTCTTACAATTTGCTACTTCGAGATTCGACTGCTGTAACATCCGACTTACTACGTTGACATTAGACAAGATTTTATGCCAAATGTCAACTCAGCATGAAAATTAGAAGCTTTTGATTTCAATACACAAGAACTCCAATATAAGGCCGAGTGATTTAGTTCTTCCTAGAACTGCTGGCTCATGAAGTTTCTCAGCGCACAGGCGATGTCAACAATGCGTCGCCACCAGTAGCGAGCGATAAAAGCGGGCAGTACGGGAGAGCAGTAAGCGGGAGCGACAAAAGCGGGAGAAAAATCCAACAGAAGTGGTTCATACGGCGCTGACTGTTTACATTTCCAACGACTAATTTAGTGCTACGATCACTGCGAGGCAACCCCCGAAACTGGCCTTATATTTGAGTTCTGGTGCAGCTAAACACTGGGCTTAATGCCGAGTAGAGTGGCCTTCCCGAGTTTACATTTATTTCCATTAATCCATTGTAAATTTTACCTACACTGGAACTCCGAATTTCAGTAAACTTTGTGTTTTCCGAGAATTGACGCCGCACGGCGGTTTCCGTTGAGAGGAGACGCGGGACCGAAAGGGTACGGCGTCCTTGGTCACGCATGCGTAAAAAAACAGTAGCATAGCGATGAAGCGCAGTACCCTAACGGCCTCACTGGATAATTGCGTCGCGTTGCGTCATTTCACTCTCATTGCTCACTTGGCCCTGATGTTTACGTTCGTAGTCCCTAGATTCGAGTCCGACGCCAGAACCGAAACCTTACTTAAACCCAGGTTCGAGTGTATTTGATAAAGAAATCGTGTTACTGTATCTGTTCAACTTGACCAACATGCATCAGATAGCGGTTTTACTGTGAATCTCGAAAGATACTTACGAAAAATTTGCCATCTATCAGTTGACGTCGAAAAAATATATATATACCTGTTGCATAATTCCGGAAAAGTCAACAGCGTCAATACTACATTTTGCAGAATCATTTACAGCAAGATTTAAACTGTGAGGAGAACAAGGAACATAAAAGCTGTAGGGTACGTTAACGTCGAGTATTCTCTTCTGAACACCTTTATGTTTTCTTCCATGTTAGTACCGTTATCGTAGCTTTGACCCCAAACATCCTAAACGCTTAAGCCATATTACTATAATCAATTTAATACAACATACGCAAGTCCTTCACCTCTTTTTTTTAGTGACTTGATGAAATCCAAGAAAACACTCATGAATCTCGCATATTTAGTTCAAACAAATCGGACGACAAATGTTATTCGTTCAACGCGAATAATGAATGATTGAAGTTATTATTTTATTTTAAATAATATTTCTTAACTACGCTGTCATAGTTTTACTATATTGTTTAATTTGAACACGCTTAATATGCTCACTCATTATGTGGTCAAATTTAGCAATCATTTCAATTTCTTTTAAAAAGTTCCCATTATTAGAATCATAAAGACGATCAGATAATCCGCGGAGAGCCAAATTTTGTCCCACTAAGAATTATACTTAGTAGAGCATATACGCTCAATCACCATTCAATCTAGAGACAAATATTATTTAAACTAATAATTGTTGCACGTTTAGACCGATTACTGCACCTAACACTGCTCTTTTAATATACTGATTCACATTGAAGATGTTTACGAACTGTTCTAGTGCAAGTCTCAAACAAAAATGAGGGTTGTTACTTACTAATCCATAGCCTATGTACCTAGTATGAAACAGAGAAATAGATTTTCCTGAATTATAGTATCAATTCTAAATGCGAAAAATAAATAAGGCCTTCCCTGGGCCTGTCTTCTACTATCTACTTCATCGTCACAGGCCTCTCGTAGTGATTAGGGTAGAAAACCCAAACTAATAAACACCGCTCTACTGCGGTCACTGCGGGGAAGGAATATGACTTTCCATAAATATAACATCACTGTAAAATGCCGATCCTCAAAAGTACGCCAAATTCGTGTGTAGTTTTGAATTGCAACATTTTTGAGACGCGAAAACAAATAAAGGCACAATGAAAATTTTCATTGTTCAAAATGAGATGCAACAAATTTCACGCCAATGATTTTCTGTGATTTTGCTGGTGGTGTCAAGGCGCCCCTAAAGTATTGGCGCCCGGGTCCCATACAGCCTTTCGCGCCCGGGTTTCACCAGCCCTGTGTACAATGCGAATAAATCTGTTATTTTTCGGAGGAAATTGGGCGACACAGATAATTGATATCTTGCACGTTTGTATAATCTTTCTTTTTATACAGAGAGCTTGTATATTGTCATTTAATGTACAAGGTACTATTTTCGGAGCAGGGCCGGCGGTTCAGGTGGGTAGTATGGGTAGTACTACCCACTCGGAAAAAATCCCTGTGGGTACTTACCCACTCGGAATTTGCGGACAAAATCTTATATTCCTATCCAACACTGAGCAAGTTCGGCATATCTGCTCCAAGTACTCGGAGTACTCCACTTTATACCTTGCCAATAGGAAAAAAGTTCTATAGAGTACTCCAAGTGCACATGCCGAACTTGCTCACTGATGGCTGCTGATGGCATTGTAGAATTTTATAAGGGAGATTTTGATAAATCACGATTGACTGCCGATAGAGAGTTTCTCAAAGGTATTGTGAAGCGTGAGGGAAAAGAAATGACAGATTTGAACTCTATCGTGAAGTTTCTAAGGGAAAAAGAATTTTATATGAATATCGTTCCCGAATTTGTACGTTATCTAAGATTGATGATGACAGTACCAGGTTTTTCGTGTTCCAATTAAAGAAGTTTCTAGGTTTTACGACGGATAAAAAACTATTTAAGGTCGACCATGGCTCAAAATCGACTGAATTATATTGCTATATTACACTCGTATTCGGATTTAGTTGATGGACTTGATTTAGAAGCTCTAATGGATGAATTTATTGTACGTAATAAGAAACTTACGTCATGCTTTGCACTTCAAAAATGATTTATTCTAATCTTTAGAGAAAATCCAATAACTCAGACTTTGTAATATCTGAAAGAATATTGTTATTCATTTTTTATCGTAAACCTGTATTCCTTATGTTTCCATGTGAGTAAATTGTAAAAATCATTCCCCCCCCCCCCTCTTAACTCCTTACTACCCACTCGGGCTAAAAGTTTGTCGCCGGCCCTGTTTCGGAGTAACTTGCCGAAAATTGTACAGTTACTCTGATTCGGCGATAATATTGCATGCATGAATTCGAGGGCGAATTGATTATAAGATATAATTTGTTTACAGTTTGATTTTACTTAAAGTCTGAATTTCATGATATTATCCACCCCCAACCACCTACACCCACCCAACCTTTTGGAAATTCGCCCATTCATTTGGGTACGGGCCCCTACTTTTTGTATACGGTCTGTTCGCCCCTGAATGAAGTCGAGGAAAATGTATTTATTTTTACATGAAAAATACATTTTTTCTCGAAAAAAAACGAACTGTAGCGCGAGACTTTATACTCTTTAGAGTATGTATACAAAAAATCAGACAAAATGGCTTCACCGTTTGGCGTCAATCTGATTTTTGCGATGTACACTCGATTTCCAGGGCCCTTAACCGCGCTGGGAAATGCGCACGACGCGGTCCTGGTATTCTGTTCCGTTTCTATAATCTAGTATCTAGTCCGCGTTTCAAGTGACGCTTTGTCGTAAGTCTCTAAAATTCTCGAACATAACCGGAATTGTAATGTGTATCTCAACTTGCATCCAGTTTAAAAGTCACTCGTGAACTGTCTATTTACTGTTTTTCGAAGTAAAAACTGCATTTTCTGCTCATATGTTTAGTGTCAAGCTAGATTTTGAAGGAACGCACATTGTTATTTGTCCAGATTGTCATCGAAAAGTATGATTGTATTGTAAATATGATTGTATAGTGGTGTTCACATAAATAAAAAAGTGAGTCTTCGAGATTCTTGGTGCAGACAAAGTGTTCTGCTTGTGAATTTATAGAAAATCCAAAAGGATTTTATAAAGATTATGTTTATAATTTATGTGATTTCAGGTTAGGGCTCACGGGTCACGGGAGGGGGAAGAGAGGTGAGGAGATGCATAATTTTAGTATAAATATGCGACTTACTTTCAGTAAGGAGAGTCCTTAATTCAATGTCATCTCAAGCTTACACTACGTTTTCAGTATAAATATCATCTTAAGTTCAGGTCTTTACTACCTGAATTTCAGGTCATAACCTTAATCTTAGGTATTTACTGCGTGAATTTCAGTGTTTTTGTTTGCTTACTTTAATGATTAGAAAAAAATTCTTAATTTCATGTTTCATATGCTTCTTTTTGTTACACCTTAAAATAATTCCACGTTTCGACTTAAATTAAGTGATTGTTTTTTTTGTGAACAATTTTTCGAAAACGACGTACATATCCAACACATCGAGTTATACATAAGCACCTATCAACATTGGCTCTTTATAATTTCTGGATTTCCACAGTTTTAACAACACAATCCATTTGTTTTATTAAGTGAAAACATATCACAAATGAGCAAATGATAAACATATCAAACATATCGAGATCCACGCGTTAATCGAACATTTTTCATAAGTGATCACGCATCGTAAGTCGCGTAGTCTTTCTGTTAGCAGAAATGAATTTCAGATCGCACGACTGAAAAGCATTCGAAAGTTAACATACCTATTAATTTCTCATTGTATCACTACATATTTTAGATATAGAGACACGGTATTTGAAACCAATTTATGGTTTTAATTAATTAATTCACTTAATATGAGGTAAAAATGAAATTCATTTATTCTTAAAAGTCAGATTCTTGTCTTATTGTGATCTATTTGAGTATTCACATCAACAATGATTGTTGTGTGGACAATGAATTCAGGTTATATGTTTTAGAATGCAGCATTTGATTTCGAAGAGTATAATATGATATGATGGTGTTGCTTGCATGGATGGTTCTTAAACACTGAGCGCTAGGTGTTTTCCTGTTTTCTGCACACAACCTCAATTTTAATCTACGCATCACCCAAATACATCATAATATAGAAATCCTTGTCATCACAAGCTTTCATGGTTGCCTGAAGCAAAGCTTTTCATCACATTCAAACAATGTAACTATTCTCGTAGGTAGAAAGACTGCAAATTTGTTGTGGGCGCTTTCCTAATGTTGTTAATTTCATCATTTTAACTCCAGATTAGCAGGCTTCTTTGTTGCAAGAAATAAGTGTTTAACTTCGAGTGTTAAATAAATATTTAACTTCCTTCTCAGATTTTTAGTATCTGATCGCATTTGTATCAATCGCACTGTTTGAGTTCTTGGATGTGTTTCAGAAATAAGTTTAATCGAATACTTAATTCTTGGTCAATTTCTTCACAATTTGGCTTCTAACAGTAGACTGAAGCGTTGAAAGAGCTGTGTGAATTTTATATCATACTTATCATTCTCTATCCTTTTAACTTCTTTATTTTTTTTTAAATCAAGAAGCTTCTAGCCCGGTTAAAAATATTTGGTCCTGATTTTGTCAAGAATGTCTTCAATATGTCTTCAAAACCATGATGTCTGGTTTTATCTCACCAGCTAAACATTGGAGATATACAGACTTCTCTTGCATTTATGGCTGTGGCTGTGCCAAGAAAAGACCAGGTAGAGTTGTCTTGAGACACGGAAGAATAATTCATTCATTGGTTTTATTACTACCGGCAGGACCTGCTACATTCAGATAGGTTGGGACCAAACAGTTCACATCTGCTAAGTATTAAAGTTATAACACTTGTAATTGTGTAATGACGGATTTTTAAATAAAAAATTTGGAACCTGCCGATCTCAACAACTACAGGAATGTTAAACATTCTGTAAGATTTAAAGCGGATTAGTGATGACCTTTAGAGGCCTTGGGAGCCTTTTGGCTTCACTTTGAGTTATAAATATCTCAGATTCTTTCCAAATCAAATAATCTTGTTTCAAGGCATTCATTTTTGTCTTGAAGTCAAAAACATTCTTCTTAAGATATAACAAAATTAGTTTTCATTGCGAAGATAATTTTATCCTGCACAAATAATCTATTCAACGACAGTAACTAAAAAAATTGTTTTGAAAGATGTGTAGCAGTAAAGGTTCAAAGACAGGGTTCACGGACGTACTTTTTCGTTTGTGTTCAAACTTGAAATGTTTCAACCAATTCTACGAATAGAATTGTATAACAAAATAAGTTTTAAAATTATTACAAAAGGCGTTATCAGCGATTATTTTTTCTGGTATTTTTTTCTGCACCGGAGGACGAAAGGTGTAAGCGATACTCTCAGCAGGGGGGCGAGTAGAGTGGTGAGGATCCTGCTGAGAGTAGTTATTACTCCCTTTATCCTCGAGGGCAGAAAAAAATACCAGAAAGAATAATCGCTGATAACGCTTTTCGTATCAATCTTACAACTTTTTTTGTTAACCAATTCTATTCGTACAATTTTTTTAAACATTTGTAGCTTAAACATATCGTTTTACCGTTATTAGGAGCTGAGATAGCTTGTTCCGATATAAATAATTTTGTAGGCTACAATTATTAACATTTTGACATTTTTTTGAGTATAAATTAAAAAAGCTTCCAGAAAGATACCTGATTTTTTTCAACCAGTTTCCATCATTTTTAACGAAGATGTGACATTTGAAAGTTCACAAACGAAAAAGTAAGTCCGTGAACCCTGTTTTTTAACCCTTACTGCTTCACATCTTTCGAAATAATTTCTTTAGTTACTGTCGTTAAATATATTATTTGTGCAGAAGAAAATTATCTTTGTAATGAAATTCGTCTTGTTTATTAGCAATTTTTTTTCGCTGAGTTTTGCCTACTTTTGTAGAGGGGTCAACATTTATGACCGCCCGGGTAAAAATATTTGGTCTTGATTTTGGCTTGGGGAAAGACCAATCCAAGACAATTCCAAGTCATTCTGTATGTCTAGCTTCAAACTATATAGAATGTTTATAATATTTATCTTCATGATATTTATTGTTTATGTATTAATAAGTTTATTTATCTGCAATAATTATGTTGTTTGGATGGCGAATCTAAAAATGTTGTCCATTTTTTCCTATCTCCAGCAGTTCAATAGATACTTCTAGAAAATGATAGTTTTAATCTTTTTATGGAAAATTTTATATGCCTGCAGTTGTTGAGACAGACAGGTTCCGAATTTCTTATTTGAAAATTATTTATTACAAAATAACTAGTTTTATCGGTTGTAAAATTTTAATCCTCAGCAGATGTCAAATGTTTGGTCCTTACCTATTTACCTGATTCCTGGAAATGGCAGGCCCTGCCGATGGGGTCCATTGTTTATAGAGGTCGGAGTATAATGGACAATAAAATTTACAAACTAAAACTTCTCTAATTTTGACCCTGGCAAATGTTAAGGCCACAAATTGGTAATATAATTTTCTTTAAGAGCAATTCGGTATATTTATCAAGACAAGTCAAGACAAGCAAGAGAAGTCTGTATATCTCCAATGTCTTGTTGGTGAGACGGAACCAGACATCATGGTCCCAAAGACATATGGAAGACATTCAAGACAAAATCAAGACCAAATATTATTACCCGGGCGCATAGTAGTCTTTACCCAAGACAAAATATTTTTACCCTGGTCATAATATATTAAATAAACGTCTCTGAACTTGGCGCCGCATATGTGGAGACCTCCCAAAAAGGCATTTTCCGAGTAATTGGGAGCGTTTTGTTCAGACATACGATACTGTGACTTGATTTTTTCTTACAGAGATAATAGATTGTACTATAATACTACTTAATATAATAATAAATAATAGTATCTTATCGTGATACGTTATAATATATTTCCCACTTGGCATGAAAGTGAATTGCTTAAATCGAATTGTTCTCAGTTATTTTGATAAAAGTGTTCACAAAATAAACTAGACCGACAAAGTTGACTTGCCTCCACGGTAGGCACTAGGCAGGAATCGACATATAGAACCACGGAGTGCTAACTGCAGACGCGTGTCCGGCACGTGTTGGCAAAGTGGCGTGTGACCTCGTTGGGGAGCGTTTAACTTAGATGAATTAGAAGAGCGAACGAGACCTGTTTCTTTTGGTAGGCTTCACACTTTTCAATAATAAAGACAGATGGATCATCACCGCACGTGTCAATGACATCAAGCTTGCCTTAAGTTGCGAGTTATAATTTGACAGTTGTATAATTCGTCCCGTTATAAAAAAACTCTATTAAAAAAAAGATAATATTCGAGTTCATTGATTCTTTTAGATGATGCAATTTAAGTTTAACTTGCGCGTCCATTTCCAATTTGAACAAAATTTACGCATTCTAAAACAAAATTTAACGAGGTATTTGATTTTGAGAAGTCTATGATGTCTCATTACTTTTTACATTGCATGGTCGTGACAGATGACCCCCCCCC